>VWYK01000048.1:30344-56456 GCA_013399775.1 Semnornis frantzii | reverse complement strand
TGGGAATTACGGGGAGTTACCACACCAGGATCTACCGGCATTGGGACCTACGGGCAGCAGGGTTTACCGGCACTAGGACTTACTGGCACCGGGTCTTACCGATACTGGAAATTATTGGGATCTACACGCACAAGGACCTACTGCCACCGGGGTATACCGGTAACAGGATTTACCAGGACCTGCTGTCACCGGGGCTTACTGGTACTGGAAATTACTGGGACCTACTGGCGCCAGGACCTACCGGGACTTACCGGGACTGGGAATCAGAGCGACCTGCCGTGGCTCATAGTCACAGGGACTTGCCGCCACTGGGAATTACCAGCTGCGGGGTTTACCGGCGTCGGGGTTTATCCTCACCAGGACTAATCGGCGGGGCTTACAGACGGCAGGGCTTACCGGTGCGGAGAATTACCGACACCGGGCTTTATTGGCATCGGGATCTACTGGCAATGGGGTTTTCTGGCACCCGGAATTGCCGACACCGGGAGTTACCGACTGCAGGGCTTGTCGATACTGGCAGGAAGTGTTGCACCGCGCCGCCCGCCCGACGAGCGATCAGGGGGATCAGGGGTATCGCAGGAGCGAGGGGGCCCCGCACTGGCAGCAGGGAATGGGCATGAGAAGCGGCACCAGCAAGGACAGTGGAGTGGGCAGGCACTGGCGTCGCGGGTACTTGTAGCAGGGGACTACTGCGGCACGGGGGGGCACCAGCTGCGGTACCAGAGAGACCGGGAGAGCCGGTACAGCAGAGAATGAGGGCCGACCCCAAGCCCCGGCGCTGCCAAGAGAAAGTGGCATCGGCGCTGGCGCAGCCAGGACTGCGGTTACCGGCACTGGGACGGTGACTCGGGGTTGCAGGACTGGCGTGGCACCGGAGCGGCCAGGGCCGGACCGAGGTGCAGAGGTGTGCAGGGTGTATGTGGATGCGGGGCTCACCGGGCCGGGATCCACTGTGGAGCTGTAGGATACCGAACAAATCCGACCGGGCGGGCAGGACACACGGCAAGGACAGACACAAGGACAGATGCTCGAACACACCTATTTACACAGATACTGTCCCTGACCCAGTGCATCCCCACAGGACCCCATCCCCAGCTCCATGTGTCCCTATAGGACCTCATCCCAGAGTTCTCCATGACCTGGTCCACAGCCCAGTGTGTTCCCACAGGACCCTGTCTCCAGCCCATGGTGTACCAGTTGGGAGCCCATCCCCAGCTCATGGTGTCTCCCAGAACTGCATGCCCGGTCCAGTGTGACCCCATGGGACTCCAGCCTGTTCTCAGTGTGACCCCAAGGACCCTGTCCCCAGCCTGGTGTGTCTGCTGAGACCCTGTTCCTCACCCTCCCCATCCCCCCGGTAGCGTCACCGTGGCCCAGCACCACCCTTGACCTTTGGCCCCACGGCCGTGCCCTCTGCAGGCGGTTGGCACTGCCGGGCAGGGCCGAGGTGGTTACCGCGGCAGTTACCCGCTGTTATGAAGCTGGGCCTGCTGCCAGCAGTGAGGGCAGGTGGCTCTGAGCAACCTGTGCCTAATGAGAGAGCGTGCCACATGGCGTCACCTGCCTCGCCCCGCGTGCCTGGGGACAATGGCACATGGTTAGTGCTTGATGCTGGTGAACACTGCGGTGTCACTGTGTGTCCTCGCTGCCAGTAGCCAATGGGGATCAGGGCATGGTGGGGTAGCTCCATGCCCAGGGTAGTGCCACATGCGAGCAATGGTTGGGCACAGTGTGGTCACACCAGCTCTACCAGTCTAGAATGGCACCACACCCTTCCCTGAGCCACTGTAGCCACTGTGCCACCTTCTGCTCTCATGCCCCTTCCTTGCCAGCCTGAGCCATCTCCCCAGGGATGGATTTGGGCTCTTTGCTATGAAGCCCAAAGCTGGAAGGGCTCTGGTGCCTCATAGCACCACTGCAGGTGTTGACATCATCCTGGCACATGGCTTGGCAGCTCCATTTGGGCATGGGGCTGGATCCTGGATTGGGTGATCTGGCAGCACCCACCTGAGCCACTCAAATTTCACATCCCATGGGAACTCTCTCATGGAGGGAACTCCTGGCACCCTCCCTCAGGATGGGAAGCAGCTCCACAGCACTGTCAGGAAAGTGGATCCACTGAGGACACTGCAAATGCCACTCCTGCTGCTCAGCCCATTCCTGTCCTGCTGCCAAGGGTCCAAGGTGCCCCTGAGCATGTGCTATGCACATGTGTGTGTAGGCACAGTGCTGGGGGTGTGCCATGCCAGCTCTGAGAGGGAGAGCAGCATCATTTGCTGGGCACAGACCATCACCAGTGCCCACACTGCCAGTGCCCATGCTGCTGGTGCCTATGCTGCTGGTGCCCACATTGCCTGTGCCCACACTGGCAGTGACCACGGTGTTGCACCCACACCATCAGTGCCCAGACAGGGCTCACACTGCTGGTGCTCATGCTGCTGATGCCCACACTGCCTGTGCTCCTGTTACCAGTTGCCCAGTTGCTTGTGTCCATGCTGCTGGTACCTGTGGTGTTGCTACTCACACTGCCAGTGCCCAGATAGTGCCCACATGTCTAGTGCCTGCCCCTGCCCCCACTGCTGGCGTCTATGCTGCTGGCACCCACAGCATTGGTGCTCAGCTGTTGCTCATGCTGCTGGTGCCCACACTCTTGGGACCAGATAAAGATGAGTGTCCTGGCTTAGGGCAGGAGCTGCTGGTGATGTGACCTGCTCAGGGTGGTGCCACTGGGTGCCCCACAGCCAGAGTTGATCAGGTTTAGCACACCTGGGGTGCCAGTCAGGAGGTGACACCAAGTGTGATGCTCAGTGTAGGGTCATGGGTGCCAATGGTGACTCTGCCCTTCTCTCCCCAGATCTGCCCCTGCTCCTGACGCCCTCCGCAGAAGCCCAGGTATGTGGGGGCTGGATGTCTGGCTAGTCCTGCTGCCATTTGCTGGTGATGTGACTCATATGCCACTACATCCTGGCACAGGGGTCCCTGGGTGGGCACGGCTGCCTGTCCCCTTCACCCTGTGATGGTGGTGGTGGGGTCATTTGGCCCAGTGGGGGTGCAAGGCCCAGCACAGAACACATGTGGGGCAGCTGGTGCTAGGTGGGCATGCCAAGGGGATCCCACCAGTGCAAGGGTCTGGGCAGGACCCAACTGATGCTGCCTCCTCACAGATGGTGCAGTCACTGGGCTTTGCCATCTACCGGGCATTGGACTGGGGACTGGATGAGAATGAGGAGCGGGAGCTGAGCCCGCGGCTGGAGCAGCTCATCGACCTGATGACCAACAGCGACTCAGAGGACAGTGGCTGTGGCACGGCCGACGAAGGCTATGGCGGGCAGGAGGAGGAGGAGGAGGCGGGAGAGGGGCCACCACGTGCCGTCCGCACCTTCGGGCAGGCCATGAGGTGCTGTGCCGCCCGCCTGGCCGACCCTGCCGAGGCACAGGTGCACTACCAGGCTGTCTGCCGGGCGCTCTTCGCAGAGACTGTTGAGCTTAAGGCCTTCCTTGCCAAGATTCGTGATGCCAAGGAGGTAAGCATGGATGCCAGTGGCACTGCTGCTCAGCTGAGGATACCACCCACAGGCACAAAACCATGGGGCGAGCACGGTGCTCCCTCTGCCCACACCAACCAGAGATGCCAGCCCCGGTGTCTGACTATATGCCCCATCCCACGATGCTGTGCCCTGGCACTGGACTGCTGCCAGCAGTAGTGCCAGCTTGTAGTGGGAATAGGGGGTGCATGTCAGGGCTGTGGCAGCATTGCACAGCCCCCAGCCCCAACAAGACCCTTGGTGCCACTGGGTGCTAGAGTGTGGTGATGGTGTCCTGTGCCATGGCAGATGCTAGAGAAGCTGAAGGAGGATGAGGAGGCAGAGGAGCGACGGGCAGCAGCAGAACTGGGCAGCCTCCGCAACACTGACTGGGTACGGTGACACCGGTGGCACAGCTGGGCATGGGGGCCATGCCAGGGCTGTGTCAGAGGTATGCCACTGTGTTTGTCATCCCCCTGGCAGGCCCGGCTGTGGGTGCAGCTGATGCGGGAGCTACGGCATGGCGTGAAGCTCAAGAAGGTGCAGGATAAGCAGTTCAACCCTCTGCCCACCGAGTACCAGCTCACCCCCTTTGAGATGCTCATGCAGGACATCCGCGCCCGCAACTACAAACTCCGCAAGGTCATGGTGAGTGTGCCCAGGCTGCCTCCATGATGCACCCCCACCATGGTGCCCTGCTACCCACCAGCCATAGCACTGATGCCCCTCACAGACCTTCTGCCCTCTTCCAGGTGGATGGAGACATCCCACCCCGGGTGAAGAAGGATGCCCATGAACTCATCCTTGACTTTATCCGCTCCCGACCACCACTGAAGCAGGTGGGTGCTGGCCCCAGGACACCTCCATGGCATGGTGCTGCCTAGCACCCAGATGGGCATTTCAAAGATGGTCATCCTCAAGCTGTGGTCATCATTTGGGACCCCATCTGTGTTCCACAGGCATCAGAGAGGCGGCTGCGGCCCCTTCCCCAGAAGCAGAGAACACTCCATGAGAAGATCCTAGAGGAGATCAGGCAGGAAAGGAAGCTTCGACCTGTAGAGAAGTCCTACCACGGCCAGAAAGGTACCAACATCCCCTTCCTGATGTGCCTGGTACCACGGGAGATCCCTGTTGTGCCAGGACTGAGCCCTGTCACTATCCACAGGCTACAGCTCCTTGCCCTGCATCCCACATGCCTGCTCGGACCACCTGGCCTCCAGCTCTTGTCTTGAGCTCTCCCGGTGCCCAGCCAGCACCATGCCAGCACGCCCACGTCCCCGTGTCCTGCTCAAGGCACCCACACTGGCTGAGATGGAGGAGATGAATGTCTCTGAGGTGAGAGAGGGGACCTGGTGGGGCAGAAGGGTGCAGGTTAGGGGGACATAGGAGGTGCTGGAGGTCCCCAGAGTGACATGTTACCCATGGCTTGCAGGAGGAGGACTCGCCGGGCACAGAGGTGCCACTGAAGCGGGATCGTTCCTTCTCAGAGCAGGACCTGGCACAGCTGCAGAGCCAGTTGGGTAGTGGCCAGGTTGCAACACCAGAGCCAGAGCCACTGCAGCCTGAGCCCCGACCCCGCTCAGGTACCTACCGAGATGCCGAACCCTGTGCCACCCCCATTCTCCCATCCTCAGGGTATCTGTGTGGTGCCCTGTGAAAGGGCTGGCACTGGGCAGCATGGCCTCAGTACATCCCCCTTGTCCCTCCCTGCAGGGTCTGTCCCTGCTAGCTGCCACCCACTGCCAGATAGGTCCGCACTGCCCCAGGCTGCCCTTGGTGCCGTGGAGGAGATGCCAGAGGAGGGATCCAGCACAGCCCCTGGCACCAGCTCCAAGCACCTCTGGCTGGTGAGTGCTGGTGGTGGAGATGTAGATACCACAACTGAGACCATGGGCACACAGCAGCCTGGCATGAGGACAAAATGTGACTGGAGTGTCCTCATGGCCTCTCCACTCCCTCTACATGGGGTGTGTGGCTCAAGGCAGCTCACATCATGTACCAGGAGGCTCTTGCTGTGCCAGGAATACTTTGACCATGCTGGGAAGTTCTGTCCATGTCAGGGACACTCTGCCCATACCAAGGGACTCTGCCAGGGATGGTCTGCCTGAGCTGTGAGGCTCTGCTTGTGTCAGGGACACTGCCTGTGCCCGGGATGCTCTGCCCATGTTGGGATGCCTTGCCCATTGCCAGGAGGTTCTGCCTGTGTTGGGGATCCTTTACTCATGCTGGGAGATTCTGCCTGTGCCAGGGATATTGTGTCCATGCTGGGAGGTTCTGCCCACGGCCCGGGTACACTCCAGGCTGTGCCTTGTGCCGCAGCCCCGTTGGCAGCCCAGGCTGATGACCCTCCTTGGCAGCAGGAGTTCAGCCACCCCGTGGAGAGCCTGGCCCTCACCGTGGAGGAGATGATGAACGTGCGCAGGGTGCTGGTCAAGGCCGAGATGGAGAAGTTTCAGCAAAGCAAGGAGCTCTACAGCAGCCTGCGAAAGGGCAAGGTGGGACCTGGGACCTAAGGGACCCAGTGCCACCCACCTGGACCCCTGACTCTCACCTTGTTCTGCGCATAGGTCTGCTGCTGCTGCAGGGCAAAGTTCCCCCTCTTCTCTTGGCCTGCAGCGTGCCTCTTCTGCAAGCGGTGAGCACTGTGCCGTGCTGTGCCATGGGGCTGGGAGAGTGGCAGAAGGGTGGCCCTGCTCACTGGCCTCTCTCTGTGTCCCCAGGTCTGTCTGTAGCTCCTGCAGCCTGAAGGTAAGGGACCGGCTCTGGTTGGTGTCACCCTGCCCCTGTTCCTGTCCTTGTCTCATCAATGTCTCATCCTCCTCCTTGTCCCCGTCTTTCCCTATCTCATCCTTGTCCCATCCCCATCCCTCTCCTATCCTTGTTTCTGTTCCTGCCTCATCCCTGCCCCATCCTTGTCCCTATCCTGCACTGTCCTTGTCCCATCCTTGTTCCTCCCCCATCTCCATCCCTGATCCTGCCCCACCTCTGTTCTTGTTCCACCCCTGTTCCTACCCTATGCTTGTCCCTTTTCCATCTATGTCCCTGTTGCTGGCCCATCCCTGTCCTTATCCCCTGCCTGCCCCTGTCTCATTCCTGTCCCTGCCCTGCTCTGACACCCACCCACCCGGCAGATGAAGATGCCTTCCAAGAAGCTGGCTCACATCCCTGTCTATGCTCTGGGCTTTGAGAGCCTCCCAGGCTCACTGCTGGCCAAAGCCCTGCCACTGCGGAGGAGAGAGACCTTCCAGTAAGTCCCACAACCCTGAGCCTTCTTCCCCACTCCTCATCCTCATCCTTGGGGGCTGATGGGGTGCCTTGTGCCAGCAGCTCTCTCCAGAGCACGTCCTGGCGCCGGGTGGAAGAGGAGTTCCCTCACATCTACGCCCAGGGCTCCGTCCTCCGTGATGTCTGCACCGACTGTGCTGGCTTCGTCACCGATGTCATCTGCTCCAGCCGCCGCAGTGTGGCTGTCCTCAACGCTGCACCGCGCCGTGCCACCAAGGCTCGCTCCCTCTACGGTGACTGCTGGCACAAGTGAAGGACGCCAATGTACATACATATACATAGGATGTATACATACAGCCTCTATATTTATATACCTATCGGACCAGGGGAGGTGAGGGCTGGTGGCATGGCAGGACAGCTACTCTCACCTCCTGGAGGGATGGATCTTGCTGTGGGGCACCCGTGGTTGCCAGCCTTTGCCTCCCAACCCTGCTTTGTGCCAAGCCGTGGCAGGTGCTGGCCAGAGTAGGGGCTGGCATGGCTGCTCTGTACTTCCCCACCCCAGTTAATAAATTTGCTGGGCTGCCCTGGGGCCATGGAGGTGTTCCTCAGGGGGTATTGGGGGGTGGTGGTGGAGGAATGAAAGGTGATGGGGCGTCTGAGTGGCCCCTCAGGTCTGGGCTGGTTGTCCCACCACCTCCTGCACACCACTGTGGTCTCCTTGATCATAGGTATCCCACTTGGCCATCTTTGCTGTGTCCTCCCTAGGCTCTGTACTACCCATAACCCCACACGGGAGCTGGTGGGAACCTTCCATCCAATGCCCATGCCCCTTCCAAACATCCCACCCACGTACCCCCAGCCGCAAGTACACCTCATGTTGTCCCCTGGCTCCCACTCATGTCCCTGAGCTCTGTCCCACTTACGACCCAGTTCAAGGGCCATGCTACCTCCTCCCTCATTCCCCTGCTCCCCCTAAATGTTGCTTGTGTATCCTTCATCTCACATCAAGCTGTTCCTCTGGGTTCTCCCCAGTCTGTCCCATGGCTCCCACCTGTGTCCCCAGCTATGCCCCACCAATGATCCTACATGAAGTCAGTAGGAAGCCCCCACCTCATTTTCATGCCCCTGAAACTGTGTGTCTGAAGGCCCACACAAGGCTGTCCTTTTGGATGGGCTCTGTCCCACTTGCGACCCAGCAGAGGGGCTATGAGATCCCCCCCTACCCCATTCCCTTGACATCTCCAAATGTCTCCTGTATCCCCCTAGGCCCATGCCAAGCTGTCTTACTGGGTTCTCCCCAACCTGTCCCCAGGTTTCCATCTGTGTCCTGGGCTGTGTGGCACTTAGGACCTCACATAGTGCCCCACTCCTCTGGGGTTGCATGGGACTCCCAACCCCATTCCTCTACCACCCTAAACAGCCACACTGCATGCCTCCAGCCCCTGGTCCACTTCAAACTGTCCCTTTTGGGTTCTCTCCAGCCTCACCCCAGCTCTCACCTGTGTCGACAGGATTTATCTGCCCCATGACCCTCACCAGGAGACAGTGGGAGCCCCTGACCCTCTCTCCATTCCTCCCAAACTGCCCACCTGCATATCCCCAGTCCTAGTCCCATTCCTGGCTGTCCCCTGGCTCCCACTCGTGTGCCCGGGCAGTGACCCCGTAAAAAGATCGTGGGAAAGTTCACTCTTCCACGCCCCTTCCTATGACATATTTCACGTAGGGCGCAAGGAGCACGCGTGTGGGAGCGGGGAAACGACAATGGGCGGGGCCAGCAACAATGGGCGGGGCCGTGAGGGCGGCTGTGAGCGTGCGAGTTTGCATAGCACCAGTGGGCGGGGCCACGCCGGCGCAGGAGGCGGGGCAGAGACGCACAGGCGTACTCGGGCGCTAGCGGGGAGGGGGCGGGGAGGGTGGAAGGTCCTTTCCGCGCATGCGCGGTGCATCCCCGGCCTCCATGTCGCGGCGGGCCCTGCGTCGGCTCCGGGGTGAGCAACGGGGCCAGGAGGAGCCGGGGTTGGGCGAGCTGGGTCTGGACCCCGGCTCCGAGACAGGTCGAGAGGAGACACGGCCGCCAGTCGTCGGGAAGGGACCCCGCGGGCCGGTCCGTACCGGTGTCAGCAACCGCTTCGAGCTGGTGAGGAGGGAACAGGGCCGGAGGAGGATTCTGGTCCTGTGGGATGGCTGTGGAGATAGGACAGTAACTGTTGGAAAGGGGACAGTGGCACGGGCGGGAGCAGCTGGGTTGATAGTGGCTGTGGTAGGGGTGGCGGTGGGAGAGGGGATGGTGGCTGTGGGATGGGACAGCTGGCGTGACAGTGGCTGTTGGGAAGGTAGCAGTGACTGTGGGGGCCTGCTGGAGTGACAGGAGCTGTCGGGGGTGGTGGCTGAGGGTGGGCAGTGACTAAGGAAGGCTTGGAGTGGGATGGGTGGCTGTGACTGAGGTGACAGTTTGCAGGAGGGACTGATTTGGGGTCAATGACCCGTTTGAGACTGAAGGATTTGTAGTGATGGGTGACTGGGAGGGCCTAGGTGGGGTCGTGGTTGTTGTTCATAGGGCTTGAGGAGGCATAAACTGTGAAGAAAAATGGACAGAAGCACTGGATGCTCTAGTACAGGATGTTGTCAGTACTGGCACTCACTGTCAGGGTGATCAGATGTGGTTTTAAGGGCATCCCTGTCCCCTTTCCAGTCCTGCAGAATCCTGGTTGGGGGTCAGAGAATGGCACAAATGGGTCCTCCTCTTTAGGCACGTCTTTTACATTGGGCACACTTTAAATGAGGGGGTTGCCCTCATCCATCTGCTGGAGAAGCCAGTTGGATGCTAAGCCCTGTACTGCTTCCATGCCATTTTTCTCTTCCATTTGCAGGTTGGATCTCTATGGAATTCTGTCTCCTGAGTGCAGGAGAGGGCAGAGCACAGCCCCATGCCAGCCATTCCTACACCTTTTCCATTTCTTTGCACAGATCCTGGCTGATGAGTCTGAGGATGAGCTGCTACCTGGGGAGGAGCAAGCTGATGCCCAGCTCAGCAAGCAGAACAGGACAGGAAAGAAGCAGGAAGGTGCCGTGCCTGAGGACACCAATGGTGATGGACAGAGAGATGGGGAGGAGGCAGAGCAGGACCAAATGGTAACTACATGGTGATCTGGTGGTGATGGGGGTCACCATACAAGGCTTGGAGAGAAGGTTTTTTGTGACCCTGACTCTGTGTGTGCTGAGGTGGTGACACATAACTGTGGTTCTTTTCCATTGTGCCTCAGATTTCTTGGAGATCAAGGATATGGCAAGAAAGCTGTGTACAGACTTGTTAGCAGGGCTTGTTGTGATAGGTCAAGGGGTGATAGGTTTAGAATTAAAGAGGGAGGTTTGGACTAGAGAGAAGGAAGTAATTTTTTACACTGAAGGTAGTGAGATCCAGGCCCATGTTGCAGAGGTGACACATGCCCCATCCCTGGAAGGTCAGGTTGTCTGGGGCTCTGAGCAACTTGCTCAAGTTGCAGATTCCCATGCTGACTGCAGAGGAGTTGGATTTGATGACTTTCAAGGTCCCTTCCCATCCAAACCATTCTGTGATTCTAGGAATTCTATGTCAGAAGCTGAGGGTGTGAGCCTCAGGGGTGGGACACACATTTCTTCCAAACTGATGGGTCTGAACTATCTTATTGCGTGATTTTGTAGTCCTGTGTATAGATATAAAAGTGAAGTGAGGTTTATCTCTTAACGTTGCAAATGTTTAACCCTTGCCTATGTAAACCTTTGGTTTTCTTCCCTTTCGTGTCTTAATTTTCTCTTTCTTAATTTCCTCTTTGTTTCTGACTGAGAGCCCCTCTTTTTTACTGACTGAGAACCTTGAAAGACTGAAGCTGGTTTTGATATTTGGGTCCTCCTGGCATCTTGGTCTCTGTGGGAAATACTCTTACCCCCATGAATCTCCTATCCCTGTGGTCCATGGATGTGCTCTGACATCCCTTTTCTTTTCCCAGCCTGTGATGAGTAACAAACCACGAAAGAAAAAGAAGAAAAGGAAAACCAAGAAGACGTCAGCAGGGGAGGCTCTGGTATGTCTATATTTGATCTGAGAGTTGGTGACTGTGCTAATTTCTTCATTGGGGTTGGTGAAGCGACAGCTCTGAGGTGACTGCAGAAAAGATTTGGAAGCAAAACTGCTTCTTTTTGGTGTTGTGCTCTTTTAAAATCATGAAGCGGCAGCAGCTGGTGGCTCTTGGAGCAGCTGGGACTGGCACAGCTCTGGTGCAGGCCTGAAATCCTCACCCTGGTGGCTTCTCTCATCTCTGCTATGAGAACTTGTGTGGGAGAAGAGGTGATATGAAGGATTTTGTATCTCCTTGGTATTTTCTCTGCCCTACTTGGGAAGCTTTCCTGGTTCTGTGGAACCCCCAAAGGGCTTTGGCTGCTGGCTGTATCCCCATGCTCAACCGTGTCCATGGCTGAACATCTGATGTCCAAGTGCCAACAGGAGCACCTGCTCAGTGTTACCAGCTAAAGCACTGCCAAGTGTCCTTTTGTGGGACCTGCTCCATCTTGTGGGGGCTCTGACCTGGGGATTACTTTATCCAGTGTCTGTGATCCTTATGGATGGAACCCAAGGAACAAGTGACAGGGCAAGAGGAAACAACCTCAAGTTTCCCCAGGGGAGGTTTAGGTTAGACATGAGGAACAATTTCTTCCCTAAAAGGGTTGTTGTCAAGTCTTGGACCTGTCTGCCTGAGGTGGTGGTGGAGTCCTCATCCCTGGAGGAGTTTCAGAGCTGTAAAGATGTGGTGCTGAGGGGCATGGTGTAGAGGTGACCTGGCAGTGCTGGGTTAGTGGTTGGACTCGAACGTCTTAAAGATCTTTTTTTCAACCAGAACAATTCTGTGATTCTATCACATGGAGACTGGCATAAGCTGAGAGACTTGGAGACAGTGGGTGTGATCTCTGCTGGGCTGACTCATTCTGTAATAACTGCCTTGTCTTTTTTCCTGTCTTAAGGAAGACAATGACCTGGAGGACATCGACAGCCTGCTGGAGAAGATTGAGGACACCAATGAGCTGTCGCAGCAGCCCCAGAGCGGAGTCATCACCGACAGTCGGCCTCTGCTCTACGTAGAGCACAGGTAGTGCTTGCTTCTCTCCCAGGTTTAAGGGGCAGGGGTATCTGTTACCCAGAGGAAACGAGGTGAGAGCCTTCCAGCGTGGTCTGGCCATGAACTGAGGACCTTGCTTGAGAAGGGTCATGGTAATGGTTGTGCACAGCTCCATTTCCAGCCACCCCTTAGAACTGTGTTTGGTTTGGAGTGACTGGTAGTCGGTGCTGCCCAGCCTGATTTGACTGGACGTCAGGGCCAGACTAACCTCCGGGGTGCTTTCCAGCCTAAACCACCCTGTCACTCTGTTGGAAAACCTCTGCAGAGTTGCTGAGAACCCTGGCACATAAAGGTTTGTGATGAAACTGGCCTGGCCAGGTGACAAGCTTCATTCAGGTCAGGTGCTGTGATCATCCAACCCCAGTACAGTCCTCAGAAGAGGGCTGAACAGTGCCAGGAGATAATTCCACCAGGAAAGTGAGTCGGGCTGGTCTGACCTTTACCTCGTGTCACCATCAACAAAGTGGACCAAGTGCCAAGTTTGTCCCAGAGCTTGAGAATGAATCTGTCTCAGACTTAAGAACTGTAGCGTTTGAACCTGCATCACACTGGGAAACCCACTGGGAGAGGTGTGTCCAGCATGTTTGGGAGCTTTGGGCTGGTGCAGACATGGAATTCCCAAATCCCAGCATGGCTGGGGCTAGGAAGGACCTCTAGGGACCATCTAGTCTGACCCCCCTCCTCTAAAGCAGGGTCACCCACAGCAGCTTGCCCAGGATCACAATGTCCCAGGTGGCTTTGGAATCTCTCCAGAGAAGGAGACTCCACAACCTCTCTGGGCAGCCTGCTCCAGAACTCCAGCAACCTCACAGCAAAGAATTTTGTCTTCGTGTCCAGACAGAGCCTCCTGGATTCCAGTTTATGCCTGTTCCACTTTTTCCTGTCCCTGAGTACTACTGAGAAGAGTCTGACCCCATTCGCTTGCCCCCCACCCTTTAGCTCTTGCTAAGCATTGAGATCATCATCTCTTAGACTGCTCTCCTCCAGGCTAGACAACCCCAACTCTCACAGCGTGTCCTCACAGCAGAGGGAGTTATATTTCTGACCACATCTGTAGCCCTAATCCCTCAGCAGGCTTCCCGCTCCTCTCTTCAGGCCCTGGTTGGTGGGTGGAATGGAAAACCTCCCAAATACATCTTTCTCTGAGCCAAAGGTTAGATCAAGAAAACTTTGGCTATGTCACACTTTGATGTGAGATCTTTGTATTTAAAAACCACATTTTAGTCCTTTCCAGCCCTCACACAGTGATGGGGACATGTGCCCCCCAGCAGCAGCTGTCTCATGTTTGCCAGGCACACACACCCCAAATGGAGCTTGTCCTGGGATTATCCCAGGCTGAGAGCCCAGCTGCCCTGGAGAGGGCAGCACCAGTATTCCCAACTCCATGCCTTCCTCAGAGCAGAGCATGAGGGAAGCATGATCTGATAAAACGGGGCTTTCAGTGCCTCCTGATAACTTTCTGATCATGTTTAATCTCTATATGTGAGCTGTATCCTATCAGGGCAGGTTTGTGTGACAGCCCAGGGCTTGGCTGGAGGCAGTTGGAGTCACAGAGCACTCGGTGTGGATGGAAAGGAACTAAGTGTCGGACTTGGAGCTGTGTTTAACTGATAGTAACTCTTCCTTCTTGTTCTTTCTTAGAAACCTCAACCCAGAGAATGAGTTGAAGAGATACTTTGGGGCTCGTGCAGTTCTTGGTGATCAGAGGTTAGTCCAGGATTTAACACCAAACCCTGTCCCAGCTGGAGTTACTGTGTTTCTGTGTTTGTCCTTCCCTTGGTGTGATTTTCCCAGTCCCCAGCCTGGACATGGAATACAGGACTCGAGGAGTCCAACTCATTCATGGTCATTCTCTGTGAGAGAAGAATATTTTTAGTGGTATGCGTGAGGAGGGTAAGATTTCTCCAGGCATTTTCTACCATTTGCTTTTTCCTCTGCTGATTTCCCCTCTCATTTACTATCAAAAGACCCTTCTGAAGTACTTTCTTAGAGTAGAGATTTTTAGATTTTTCTTCTTTCTCCCACATTTTGTCTTTCTTGCTGTTCCAAAGTCTCTGATATGTTAGAGTGGACCCTGAAGACCTTCCAGGAGGTTTCACACACTTGGCCAGGGAACCTCCTGCTGCTTAAGTATGAAGCTTCTGTGCAGTTAGCCCTTGCAGTGTGCTCAGTGTTACCTAGAAAATCCCAGGTCTCACAGAATCCCAACATGGTGGGGGTTGAAAGGGATCTCTGGAGGCCATCTAGTCCAACCCACCTGCTAAAGCCGGGCCATCCACTGTAGGTTGCCCAGGTTCACAATGTCCAGATGGGTTTGGAATCTCTGCAGTGGAGGAGCCTCCACAACCTCTCTGGGCAGGCTGGGCCAGTTGATGAACTGCTTGCAAAAGGTGCGTGTAAGGAGTGTGTAAGCTCAGAGCATCGATGGTGGGAGCAGGACCCTTCTTGGAGAGAGTCTGTGGACAAATACGTAGTGCACAAGGAAGAATCAGCAGTTCCTCAGTGAAGCAGCTGAATTCCTCCTACCCTGAACCAATACATTGCTTGTGTTTGTGAACACGACTTAAACCAAGACAGTTGACGTTTGAGGGCACTGCTGGGAAGGGAGATGAGTCAGAGGGCTATGGGCCTCTCCTAATTGGACCTGGGAAGCTGTTTGAAGCAGCAGAGAACTTGGCAGGAATGAAAACAGGGGAGAGAAGCTATTGAAGTGGAAATGCTGGAGGGAGTGGCTGGCTCAGAGTGGGGTGGTTCCGAGAGAGGCAGAGCCTGAGCAAAGTGATGTTATGTCGTGAAGGCAAACGTTTTGAAGCTCCCCATGGCAGGGCTGTGGCTGGGGAAGAAGCTGAGTCTCTTTTTTTCCCCTGAATCATCTTTTTTTGACCCCTTTTCACTCTGCTAGGACAGTGGAGTGGTGACCTGTCATGGTTGTCTCCCCAGGCCCCGGCAGCGGCAGCGGCAGTACATCCGCAGCACGTGGCTGACAGCTCCCAAGAACACTTGGCCACGCTACAGCAAGACAGGTGAGACCTTCAGTGCCACCTTCTGCAGCACCACCACACTACTGCCCGCATTGGCACAGTCAGGTGATCCTGCCAGCTGGGCTTCCGTGGAGCCTTAGCATCACAGAATCATTAAGGTTGAAAAAGACCTCCGAGGTCATCAGGTCCAACTGTCAACCCAACACCACCATGCCCACGTCCTTAACAACCTGCCTGGGCACCTTGTGTGGATTTTTGACTCTGGAGAGATGAGAAGGGAGTGGAATTTTCTGTGAGTTTGTGAAAACTCGTTTCTCTTTGGGCCCAAGATGGGAATGAGCTTTGTGTGTGAGAACTTCTGTCCTTGATGATCTTAAAGATCTCTTTCAACTAAATCAGTTTTGTTGGAGTAGAAGCTCTGCTGATGTGCTAGCAGGCTGGCAGCACCCACCTCTCACCTGCATCCCCCTGCTAGGTATTACCATGCAGCTGCTGGACACCAGAAGAGGAGTTCAGCACTTCACCTTTGAGCACCATCGTGAATACCAGCAAGTGCAGTTCAAGTTCCTGGATGCTGTGGAGTCCATGGACCCCAACAACATTGTGGTATGTTGTGGGGCTGACTGGCCTGTGCTGTCACCTCCTGTGTTTCCTTGTAAGGAACGTGGGTGATTCATCCCGGGGCTTATTCTTCTACCCTCTCATTCTGAGCCCTGCATCCCCTCTGTGTGAGGGGAGACAGGGTTATTCACTGAGCTCTTCTTTCACCTTATCAATAAGTGACCTCCTTGGTGTGAGTGAGGTCTGGGGGCTGAGCCTTGGTGGCTTTACCCAAGCATGCCAGGTAGCTGTGAGGAAGAGAAGCCTGCCAGAGCTACCAGTTTGGCTGAAAGGAGAGGAATAAAGCTGCCCTTGTTTCATCTCTTCAGCTGGGAAAGGAGAAGTTGTCTATCAGCTCATCTTTAACTGGGAAATCTATAAATACACCAGCTGTTAGTGTCAGCTCCACCGTGGATGAAATATGCCTTTTCTTGGTATTTCAGCAAAACAGGCTTTGTGTGGGAGCTCCTCAGGCATGTCCAAGCTCATTAAACTGTATGGTAACATTTATAGTTTGGAGTGATAAGCAGCAGGGAAACTGCTCTGCACCCTACTGACCCGTAACTGAGGTATTTTTGCTCTGCAAACCTCCTGGCCACATGAGCTGGGATCCATGCCCTGGAGAAGTTTCTTAAAGATTCCATTGTCCGTTAAATAAAGTTTGATTTCCTCCTGCTTTCCCACCCTCGGCTCACAGCCACTACTCCCTCCAGCTCATCAGTTCTGGCTACTGACTGTACCCAACCTGTACCCAGAGGCTCCCAGTCAGCCATATGAGGTCATTCTAGCAGGGCAGGGACCAGCCTCGTAGCTGGTGGCCCTAGGACAACTTGGGCATGGGTCGTGCAGTGTTTTTCCCCATGCATTATAGTCTTGATGCTCTGTCCCTCTTTGGTGGGTCTGAATATAGAATCATTAAGGTTGGAAAAGATTTCCAAGATGGAGTCCAAACATCAACCCAACACTGCCGTGGCCACTAAATCGTGTCCCTCGGCACCACATCTCCACAACTTTGAAACCCCTCCAGGGATGAGGACTCCACCACCTCCTTGGGCAGCCTGCTCAAATGCCTGACCATTTTCAGTAAAGAATTTTTTTCTCAAGATCCAACCTAAACCTCTCCTGGTGCAGCTTGAAGCCATTTCCTTTCATCCTATTCCTGGTTGCTTGAGAGGTAGAATCATAGAGCAGATATCTTCAAAGGTTATCAGTATCTCAAGATTTTTCAAACCATACTGTAAATCTTTTGAGTTCCATCAGCTTTAGTCTCCCACTTTGCTGTCACAAATAAAGATCTAACGGGTGGGTTCAGTGGGCCTGGCTTGGAGACATTCCACCAGCTTTAGTCTTTTGAGGGTTAAATCTGGGTTTAGCAATGCCAGGAGTACTTCAACCAGTTTATGGTGCTAACCACAGTCCCAGTGAACTGGAACCCAGAGCAGCCTTGCCACTGTGGTTTTGCCACACAAAATGTTGGTTTTTTGATGTCCTACTCAGTGGCTATGTTTTCTCCTCTTGACAGTGGTTTGAGAGGGTCTTGCTGGTGAATTAAGTGCATGAAGAGGAGCTTTATCCCCATCACTATGACCCTCAGTGCTCCATCCCTTCCAAAAAGGACTAGAAAGGGGTTTAAAAGCAAGCAAGGAAGTGGTGAAATATCAAACAAGTGGCACCGAGGCAAAGGACAGCCTAAACACAAAGGCTTTGTCCTGTAGGTGGTCACACTGGCCACCACCCTGCAGATGTGCAGCATCTGGAGCTTCTGAAGCTATGTTTTTCCAGTTTGGGGGTGAAAAAACAACCCAGAACTAAATGGTGAGATCTGAAGCTTCAGTGTTTTCACAGTAAACTTGAGTTTTAGCTGCTTGGCAAAAGTAGCTCATTTAAAACAGTGAGTGAGTGCAGAGGCTTTTCAGGTTAAACTTCTGTTCTGAAACCTGGAAATAACAAATCCATCTTTAATCCATTAACCATTCCAGAACTGGATTGTGGATTTGGAATAGATGTATCCAAATGTCCTCTCAGTACCCAGAGGAAGCAAAAACCTCATCAAATGCTCAGAATTGTGAAGGGATGGAGAATAAACCAGAAACGTTGTTCTGTCTCTGCCTTCATTGTGAATCTTGTGGGCAACTCTGGGTCCTAACCTTCAAAAGGAGCTGGTGGAGCTGGGAGAGTTGCAAAGGATGGCAGAGATGATCAAAGGCTTGGCACGGCCTCAGCACTGGAAAAGCTGGGTTGACTGGGAGAGAGCTGCCTAGGGGAAGCTGCAGTTGAGGATTTGGATCCTGAGTGGGGTGGGGAGAGCTCCCTGTCATCACCTCTTTCATAAGCATCTGGTTTTGGGGACAGGGCAGGCTAAGCCTCTGCTCTGACCAACATGGCTGTTCATAGTCTCCTTTCACCCCTAGTTTTAGCCTTTCACCTGCAGTGTGTCCTCAGCCTGGCCCTACACTGCCTGATGGCTCTCTGATGGTGTGGGCTGGGACTTCTTCTCTTTCAGTCCCAGGGCCAGCCCCTTAACACAAACCAGTGATTCGTGCCATCATGTAACCAAACTGCTGCTCTCCTATAGCTGCTGCTCCAGATGAACCCATACCATGTGGACTCCCTCCTGCAGCTCAGCGACGTGTGCAGGATGCAGGAGGATCAGGAGATGGCCCGAGACCTCATAGGTAAGAGCTGAGGTGAGGAACAGATGCCCTGCTATGAATTAGTGGAGTTGTTGGTTCATGTTTGGGGTCATTTTAACAGACAAGCAGCAGAAGGGTTGGTTTGACCCCACACCTGTGATTCAAGGCCAAATGTTTGTGGCCCAGCATGATCCAGCAGAGCAGGAGCTTTGCTGGAGAGACCTGAAGAGCCAGACCTGATTGTGCAAGCCAAAGAACATCAATATTCACCTTCAAAATGAACAGAAGAATAGTCTGGGCATGACAAGGTCCCACTTGTAGCTCCTCTAAAGGAGGAGGGTCTGATTTGTTAGCTACAACATAGAGCAGTGAGAGGGGCTGGTCCAGAAGCCCACTAGCTTAGCTCAGCAGCAACTCCTCCAGGCCAGCCTGATTCCTTCCTCCTACCAGTAGCATGTCAGGCTCTGCCCCTGGCTGCCTCGGGGCAGGACCATCCCAGAGGATGCTGTTTGGTAACTGGGGCATGTGCTCTCCAGCATGATCAGAGGGGCCGGAGGCTAAGTGAGGACAGGAGCTTTGGCTGCCACATGGAGATAGTTGTGGCAGAGCCAACCTCAATCTCAAACTTCCTCCAGAAGGATCATAGAATCATGCAATTGTTTAGGTTGGGAAAGACCCTTAAGATCACCAACTCTAACCCTTCTCCCAGCACCACCAGGTCACCACTAAACTATGTCTCTCAGCACCACATCTCCACAACTTTGAAACCTCTCCAGGGGTGGGGACTCCACCACTGCTTTGGGTAGCCTGGGCCAGGCCTTGACAACACTCAAGGGGAAGAAATTGTTCCTCATGCCCAACCCAGACATCCTCTGTGGTAACTTGGGGCAGTTTCTTCTTGTCCTGATACTCGTTCTTTAGGAGACCAACCTCTACCTGGCTCCAACATCTTTTTCAGAGAGTTGTAGAGAGGCAGAAGGTCTCCCCTCAGCCTGCTTTTCTTCAGGCCGACCAATCACAGTTCCCATGTGAAAAGAGCTGCTTTATACCACAGGGCATGATGCCTGCAGAGAACAGGGCTCACTTGCCTGGGAGCTTCTGTGACCATGTACTCTGAAGCAGCTTTTTGCCTTGCTAGGCCGTGAACAAGCTTATTTCATGAGTGCCAGAGCTTTTATTGAGAGCCAGAGCATGGTGGGGGTTGGAAGGGACTTCCAGAGATCACCTAGTCCAACCCCCTGCTAAAGCAGGGGCGCCAACAGCAGGATTACAATGTCCAGGTGGGTCCGGAATCTCTCCAGAGAAGGAGACTCCACAACCTCTCTGGGCAGCCTTCTTCAGGGCTCCAGCAGCCTCACAGCAAATAATTTTCTCCTCCTGTTCAGAGGGAACCTCCTGACTTCCAATTTGTGCCTGTCCTGATGTTCTTTGTCCTGTCCCTGGGCACCACTGAGAAGAGTCAGGCCCCATCCTCTTGCTCCACACCCTTTAGCTCTTGCTGAGCATTGAGAAGATCTCAGGCTGCTCTTTGCCAGAGTAAACAGTCTCAGGTCTTTCAGCTTTTCCTCCTCACAGTGATGCTCCAGGCCCCTTCAGCATCTTTGTAGCTTCCACTGGACTCTCTCTGGTAGTTCCCTGTCTGTCTTGAACTGGGGAGCCCAGAAGCGGACCCAGGATTCCAGCTGTGGCCTCACCAGGGCAGAGTAGAGTGGGTTGAAATCCATGGCTGTTTTGTGACATACTAAGGTGGTGACATGCCCCGGTGCTGTCCTCTGTCTCCACAGAGCGGGCTCTGTACAGCCTGGAGTGTGCTTTCCACCCTGTGTTCAGCCTCACCAGTGGGAACTGCAGGCTGGACTACCGCCGGCCAGAGAACAGGTATGTGGCACACGTCTGCCGGAGAGCCGTCGCGCCGTGCTCTGGCCTACTTTGGCCATGAAGACCCAGATTCACCACGTCTGCTGCTTCATCCATGCTGCAGAAAGACCTTGAACATCCCTTTCTGTCAGAACAAACTCAGCAAAGCTGCACCAAAGCTCTGGAGATGGGTGCCAGGGCAGCAGCAGCTCTTGGCACTGGGGTTTCCTTGCAGACCATCCCCTTTCCCAAAGGATTTCTTGATGGAGCATTAATCGTTCCTCCCCATCATGTCCCCAGAATGGCACTTTTTTGTCACAAAGACTCCTGGCTGTGCTAGACCACTGTGCTGCCTGCCCAGCCTTCATCCCTAGCACTCCTCCTAGCCCAACTCTTTACATAACAGCAGCTATGCAGCTGCAGGAGAGGTGACTTTATTCCAGGGATTTTCCAATCAGCTGACCCAAGTCATCTCTCCCAAACTGCTACTGTACCTGGAGCTTGCTCGTATCTCCACTACCTGCTCACTGATGGGCTTGTCCCATCTGTGACCTGAGTGCTTGGATCTCCAACACAAGTTTGGATGTTAATACTGCTCATGTGCATGTTGTGCCACTGTCCCCATGCTGCTGGGTGTGTTGGGACAAGACAGGATGCAGATTTTGAGGGGTTTCTTCTTGTCCTGAGTTGTCACCTGCTCTGCAAGAGCTCAAGACTGAGGGCCTTGGGGAGCAGGGATGAAGTCGACCATGGGTTTATTGTCCCTGTGCTTGCACAAAGTAATGACGTAAAAGCAAAAGAAATAGAGGGAACAAAAAGGAACAAGAGGGTCTGTGGCATGCCAGCTGCACCAGCCTGGGTTCCCTGGACCCCTCAGGGAATGAGGAGCTGGAACTGACTGTCCCCCTGTTCCCAAGTGACACAAGATTCTTCTCTCCGAATCTGGCTTTTAAACCCCGCTCCTGTTTCCCACTCAGGGCTTTCTTCCTGGCCCTCTTCAAGCATCTGATGTTCCTGGAGAAGAGAGGCTGTCCCCGGACAGCCTTGGAGTTCTGCAAGCTGATCCTGAGGTGGGTATCGCCACTGAGGGCTGTGGATGGCCCAGTCTTGAGGAAACTACACACTGAACCTAACCTGGGTGGAACAGGAACTCTGGAGATGTTCTACTGCTCCCACCCTCAGTGATGGCTTTCTGCTACTTAGAGATGCAGCATCAGAGAAAAGTTTGGGGCACTTGCTTTTTATCTGTCGTACAGCTTTGGAGAGAGGTGATGGCTGAGGAGGAGTTTTGGCTCTTGGTCTTTGACTACTGAGCTCTGGGCCTTGCTGGTCCACAGAGCTCAGAGTCTCTGGAGCAAATGTGTGATGGAGTCTGCAGCCTGCATGGTCTGTGGCTGTAATTCCCCCTCCTGGGTGGTAACAGGAGCCATCACCTGTTTGCAGGACATTGCACCATCCTTCTGGCCTCGCAGGAACAATTGTGTTCCCATTATCTCCACTTGCTGAGTCACAGAGCTCTCTGGATGCCAGTGGGGAAGTCTTGTTTCACTTCAAAACAAGGACAGCTTTTGTGACACTGGTTTTGTTCCCTCCCTTGTGCTCGCCTCCCCCCGAAGCCTGGATCCCGAGAATGACCCTCTCTGCGTGCTGCTGCTGATCGACTTCCTGTGCCTGCGAGCCAGAGAGTACACCTTCCTGACCCGCATGTTCCAGGAGTGGGAGGTGAGCTGCCTGGCAGAGGGCACACAGCTGATGCCTGGGCTCTCCCTGCCTGAGCTGGCAGAGCAGGAGGTTTTTGTAGCCAGGTTGAGGCTTTGAGGGTTCTCTCATAGCCAGGCTGGCGTCCCAACAGGATTGGGATGACCTATGTTTGTTCTTGTGATCCTGGTACCCTGCAAACAATTGAATGAGTTGTGGAGGCACCAAGCCAGCAGGCAGAGTGTAACTTCATCCAACAAGCCAGCCTGTGCACCCAGGTGCCCAAGAAGGCCAACAGCATCCTGGCTTGGATCAGCAATATTGTGGCCAGCAGGACCACAACAGGGATTGTCCTCCTGTACTGAGCACTGGTGAGGCCATACCACAAATCCTGGGTTCAGTTTTGGGCCTCACACTCAAGGAAGGACATAAAGGTGCTGGAGCAAGACCAGAGAGAGGGGAGCAAAGCTGATGAAGAAGCTGGTGAAGAAGCTAAAGAGCAGGTTTTGTGAACAACATCTGAAGGAGCTGGGGTTGTTCAACCTGGAGAAAAGGAGGCGGAGGGGAGACATTCTGACTCTCTACAGTTCCTTGAAAGGAGCTTGGAGCTATGTGGGGGTTGGTCTCTTCTCCCAGGGAACAAGTGACAGGACAAGAAGAAATGGTCTCAAGTTTCCCCAGGGAAAGTTTAGGTAGAAACAGTTTCTTCCCTTTGAGGGTTGTCAAAGGTTGGTCCAGGCCTCCCAAGGCAGTGGTGGAGTCCTCATGACTGGAGGGGTTTCAAAGCCATGGAAATGTGATGCTGAGAGGCTTGTTTTAGTGGCGACCTGGCAGTGCTGGGTTAACAGTTGGACTTGATGCTCTTGCAGGTCTTTTCCAACCAAACTATTCTGTGATTCCATGGCTGTGATTCCCCGAGACAGAATCCCCACCCTGTGCATGGGCCAGCTGCATCCAGAGGGTTCTGCAGAGCATCATTTCCCACTCAACCTCTCTCTCTGATCTTGCAGAGTCACCGGAATTTGTCCCAGCTGCCCAATTTTGCCTTCTCAGTGCCGCTGGCCTATTTCTTCCTGAGCCAGCAGGAAGAACGCCTGGAGCTGGAGCGCAGCCAAGCCCGGGAGAGAGCCGCCCGGCTCATCCAGCTCGCCCTGGTCATGTTCCCAAGCGGTAGGTCTGTCCCCACTGCTGTGTCCATCCCCAACGGCTTTGTTGCTCTTTTCATCTGTGAGACTGAAGCTGGATCCCAACTGCAGAGGCAGTGCTTTGCCTGCAGCTTGCAAACGTGCCCGTGGGAGCTGGGAGCCCTGACTTAGAGGGTGACGTGGGCAATGGCAGGTACCTGCTTCTGGGGTGGCAACAGTGGGATTCAGTCCTTAGAATGAGGGAACAGCTCCTACTTCTTCCCTAGAGACAGGCATGGGGGTGTAATTTGGGGGAGGATGAGAACTGGAGGCTCAGAGCAGATAAAAGGCTTCACACCAGCTTTTCCCAGCACAGAGCTAATGAGTCTCTCCTGGCCTCCCCTCCGAGGCACTGCTCTGCCTTCACCGAGCTCTCCACAGCCACCCATCCCCCACCCCTCCTCCTTTCATCCTGTTCATTCTACTGCCCATGAAAGGAGATCCACAGCCCCACTGGGCCCTGAGGAGGAGGGTGTGCCTTCATCAGCAGGAATAACTAGCTCTGATAAAGAGCTTTGGTTTGTGTTGGCTGGAACTACCTCCTGGCTGCTTGTCCTGGTGGCTGACATAAAGGGTTCGTTCACGTTCCAAGGCCAGAAGTGCAGAAAATTGCTCTTTCTGTCACTGGGAACTCAAAAAGATTTGGCCTTTGTTTACTCTGCATCCACTTCCATCATCCATGTGGAGACCAACACCCATCATCAATCTCTCAGCAACCACCTCATCCTCTCCCCACAGCGTGGGTCTTATTCAGTGCCCTTAGGGGTGCTGGATCCCCAAGTCAGGGTTGTCCCCACCTCTTCAGGATGCTTCCCACTGAATGTGAGCCCTCTGACTTCCTTCCACAGTCCTGATGCCATTGTTGGATCACTGCAGTGTGCAGCCTGACACCAGGGTTGCATCCCATTCCTTTTTCGGATTGAACGCTCAGATAAGGTAAGACCTGGAGATGTTGGTAAAGAAAAAGGATCACTTTGGCCCGTGGTGGGGATTTTGTTTACTCAGGCAACTAATGGAAGCAGAGAACTGCCAAGGAGAGCATTTGGCTTTCTTGAGTAGGCTGTTTGGTGCTTCCATAATGGATTTCCATGATGGATTCCCACTGGGTGCCACTGACAGACCCACCTCACCTTAACAGGGTGGGTCAGGAGTTCAGGCTGAAGCTTGTTGGGACCTGTAGTGAGGGAGAAGGACGCGTGCGTGCTCTCGGGGCAGGCTGTCTCCTGCCAGTCTGGGTTTCCCTGACACGTGGTTCTCACCACACAAGTGGCCTCCCCCTCGGGTCATGGCAGCCTTCGCTTTCATCTCCTGCATCTGCTTAGCCCAAAAATAGATGGAGGCAGAAGAACTGGTGGAGGAGGTAGATGGAAATAGGGAAACACGGAGCCTGAGTGTCCTCTCCTCCTGTTCTCATGTCAAAGCACAGTGTGGAGACGAGCCCTTGGCCAGGACCTGCAGGGGAGGAGGAGGAGAGTGCCCTGAATAACCACTGTCTTCCATAGCCAGCTCCCTGCTTTGAACCAGTTGACGTCCCTCTATGTGGGAAGGACTCACACCCTGTGGAAGGACCCAGCTGTCATGGCCTGGCTGGAGACCAATGTCCACGAGGTTTTGCGCATGGTAGACACCCTGGACCCATTGGTGGAGGAGTCTGAGCACAAGTGAGTGTGACTGGGCTGAGGGCAAAGGCTCTTGTACCAAGCATGGTGCTGAGACGTGGGGGTGGAGTGGGATGAAGAACTCATTCCTGTGTTGGGGCTTAGAGTCACAGAATCATTTGGATTGGAAGAGACTTTTAAGATCATCGAGTCCAACTGTTAACCCAGCACTGCCAGGGCACCACTAACCTGTGTAACTCAGCACCTCATCTCCATGGCTTTGAAACCCCTGTGGAGATTTGGACTCCACCACTGCCCTGGGTAGACAGGGCCAGGCCTTGACAACCCTCAAGGAGATGGAATTGTTCGTCATGTCCAATCTAAACTTCCTCTGGTCCAACTGGAGGCCATTTCCTCTTGTCCTGTCATTTGCTCCTTGGGAGAAGAGACTGACCCCCTCCTCCTCCACAGAATCATGGAATCCTGGAATCATACAGTTATTTTGGTTGGACAGGAACTTGTAAAGTCATCAGGTACACACAAGGCCTCAGGGACCCATGAGTGATCTGATCTGATGATGGCCGCTGACACTAAGGGTCACACTGTGGTGCTGGGAAGACAGGAGCTCTTGATATTCACAGAATCAGTGTGGTGGGGGGTTGGAAGGGACCTCTGTAAGTCATGTAATCCAACACCCCACTGAAGCAGATTCACCCAGAGCAGTTTGCTCAGGATCACAATGTCCAGGCAGGTTTGGAATCTTTCCAGAGAAGGAGACTCCGCAACCGCTCTGGGCAGCCTGCTGCAGAGCTCCAGCACCCTCACACAGCAGACCTTTTTCACCTTCAGACAGATCCTCCTGGGTTCCAGTTTGTGTCTGTTGCCCCTTGTCCTGATGCTGGGCACCACTGAGAAGAGTCTGGCCCCAGTTTAGTGCTTCCCAGCTCTGAGAAACAGGAGAGGGGTGTCAGGTCTTGTCCTACGCCAGAGCTGGTTTGTTCTGCTGACCTGGTGAGAGATCTTTGCAGTGTCCCTGAGCTGTTCTCACTCATCTGAGGTCAACAGCTGGCAGATGACTCTGCTGCCACCAGCTCTGTCCAACACAGCACATCCCCCAGAACTGGGGATGATGCTGACAGTGCAGCTAGGGAAGCAGGAATGTCCATCTGGCTGTGCCAGGTGTACTCCATGCAGTCTTCTCTCCCCATCCCTGCTGCAGGAGGAAGATGCGGTACCAGAATGCACCCAGGAACATCTACCGGCACATCATCCTCTCGGAGATGAAGGAGGCTACCGCAGCTCTGCCTCTGGTGAGGAGCCCTCTTGGGGCACTCTGTAAACCCCAACCACCAGCAAGAAGCATCTTCATGCCCTCAGTATCCTCCCAGCTTCTGAGGGTGGCACACGACGGGGTTGTACATGGGCAGGACAGGCTGCAGTGAGTGCCCAGTTCTGTCCAGCTGGTCCCACCATCACCCTGTCTTGGTGTTGCTATTAGTGACACAGCTTCACCACTTCTTCTCTCTCCCTGCAGGAGGTGACCTCGCAGCCTGTGATGGGATTTGACCCTTTACCTCCTCTGGACTCCATCATTTCCTACACCAGACCAGAAAGGTGCCTCCTCCTCCCTCTCCTCCCTCTCCTCCCTCTCCTCCGCGT
>VWYK01000048.1:11295-24414 GCA_013399775.1 Semnornis frantzii | reverse complement strand
CGATCTGATGTGTACCCACCCCATAGGACTTTGTGGTTTGGGGAGTTGAGGGGAGGGACACACACACACATGCACCCAGGTCACCCAGCTCCGTTGGACCCTGAGATGCTGTGGGGGGACAAGATTCATGCATCCACCTCATGGGACCCTGCAGGTTTGGGAGGGACTCAGACATGTTCCCACAGGGACATGACACATGTACCCAGCTCTAAGGGATCCTGAGGATCAGGAGGGGAAACACGAGCACCCAGCCCTGTGAGACCCCCACTGAGTGTAGAAGGGAAGAAGGGTGCACCCAGCCCCATGGGGCCCCCATGGTTTTGGAGGAGTCACACCGCACATGCACACAGCCCCGTGGGTACCTGTGCCCCAAGACAGGGACATGATGTGTGAACTTCAGCTCCACAGACTCTATATAGTTTGGGAGGGGGAGATGGGTGCACCAGCTCCGTGGGGACTCCATGATCTGGGGGAGCTCACACATGAATCCAGTGCTATGGGGACTTTCCGGTTTGGGTGGGGACACACAGCCAATGTACTCATCCTTATGGGACCCTGCCAGATGTGAGGGGACATCCCAGGGTGGGGGTCATCATTAGGTCCCCCCCATCATGGGCTCTCTTGCAGCTCACAAGTATGTCCCTCGCGCCATCCTGGTGGACCTGGAGCCAGGGACAATGGACAGTGTGCGCTCAGGTGCCTTTGGCCACCTCTTCCGCCCAGACAACTTCATCTTTGGTAAGTTCTCGGGGAGGAGGACGCCATCACCCAGATCCCTGCACCCCGCCCGCACAATCACCAACCCCAGGGCTCATCCACACCCATGCCGCAGGGCCTGGCACAACCAGCCCCACGCCAAAGCCTTTCAGTTTCCCTTTCCCACCCCACCCTGTCTTCAGATCTCACCGATGCTGTCGGCAGCATCTTGTCCGATCTCTGGCGTGGGCGTGGAGTGCCAGCAGCCATCGGGTGCGTTTTTTTCCCCCTTGCAGGGCAAAGTGGGGCCGGGAACAACTGGGCTAAGGGACACTACACAGAAGGTGCTGAGCTGGTGGACTCGGTGCTGGATGTGGTGCGAAAGGAATGTGAGAACTGCGACTGCCTCCAAGGCTTCCAGCTGACCCATTCACTGGGTGGTGGCACTGGCTCTGGCATGGGTACCCTCCTCATCAGCAAGGTGCGGGAAGAGTACCCTGACCGCATCATGAACACTTTCAGCGTGGTGCCATCCCCCAAGGTGTCAGACACTGTGGTAGAACCCTACAACGCCACACTCTCCATCCACCAGCTGGTGGAGAACACGGACGAGACTTACTGCATCGACAATGAAGCCCTTTACGACATCTGCTTCCGAACCCTCAAGTTGGCCACCCCTACCTATGGCGACCTCAATCACCTTGTCTCAGCCACCATGAGCGGCGTCACCACCTCCCTCCGCTTCCCCGGCCAGCTCAACGCCGACCTCCGCAAGCTGGCTGTCAACATGGTGCCCTTCCCTCGCCTCCACTTCTTCATGCCAGGCTTTGCCCCACTGACGGCCCGTGGCAGCCAGCAGTACCGTGCCCTCACAGTCCCAGAGCTCACCCAGCAGATGTTTGATGCCAAGAACATGATGGCTGCCTGTGACCCCCGCCATGGCCGCTACCTCACCGTGGCCACTGTCTTCCGAGGCCGCATGTCCATGAAGGAGGTGGATGAGCAGATGTTGGCCATACAGAGCAAGAACAGCTCTTATTTCGTGGAGTGGATCCCCAACAATGTGAAGGTGGCTGTTTGTGACATCCCTCCCCGAGGGCTGAAGATGTCCTCCACTTTCATAGGCAATAGCACAGCCATCCAGGAGCTCTTCAAGAGGATCTCAGAGCAGTTCACTGCCATGTTCCGACGCAAAGCCTTCCTTCACTGGTACACAGGTGAGGGGATGGACGAGATGGAGTTCACTGAGGCCGAGAGCAACATGAATGACCTCGTCTCCGAGTACCAGCAGTATCAGGATGCCACAGCTGAGGAGGAAGGAGAGATGTATGAGGATGATGAAGAGGAGTCGGAGGCACAGGGCGCCAAGTGATGCCTGACATGCCCCCACCTCGCCTGCAGCCTCCTCACCCCCAGCTTTCTGCTGCTGCAGCCCCCCAGCCTCGCTCCCCTTCAGTGTCTCCTGACCCCATCCCCCCTAGTCCTAAGCCAGCTTGGCACCCCTGCCCCCACCTCCTGTCTCCCCCATTTTGTTTTTTTACTGGTTTGTGTCTATTATTTTTTTTTTGAATACTTAATAAATTTATTGCTGTCCAAGTACCACCCAGCTGTGACTCCTGGTGGGGGGAACAGGGAGAGAACTCTCTGCTGAGACCAACTTGGGTGATTGAATCCATTAATGGGGCAACGTGGGGCCCCAGGATGGCTTGGCCCAAGCCCTCATCCCTTCCCAGATAATGTCTGTCCTCAGTATGTCTCTTGCCTGACCCACCCTGTGTCAGACAGATCAGCTGCCCAAGGAATGGGGTTGCAAGTGCCCTCTCACCCTACTGCAGTGACTAAGTGAGTGCCATTGTCTCCACTGTTGCCTTTTTTGCAAGGACAGAAGGTGGTGGCTGCCCCCTTCCTGCACCAGGATGGTGTTGGCCTCTTGTCCTTCCAGCCAAGGTGGAGATGTCAACTCCAGGGTGCTCCCCCAGAAACGGTTTTGGGGGTCCAGGGTGCCCTCAACCCAAACAGCCCCAAGCCCCCCAGGTTGAGAGACCACCCAGCTGTGCCAACCCTGGAGGTGGAGGTCCAGGCAGTGCTGTCATGGGGCTGCAGTCCCACCTCAGCTGCTGGTCTCTGCTGGAGGGTCCCTGTGGGAAGAGCAACTGGGGGCTCTGGGACCAGGGTGCAATGGGGCTGAAGTATCTAGGAGCAAGGAACTATGGGGCTGCAGACCATGGAAACCAGGAGTTACGGGGCTGGTGTCTACGGGAACATGGG
Source organism: Semnornis frantzii (assembly GCA_013399775.1). NCBI lineage: Eukaryota > Metazoa > Chordata > Aves > Piciformes > Ramphastidae > Semnornis > Semnornis frantzii. The sequence goes on along the minus strand of VWYK01000048.1, from coordinate 21,450 downwards.
ACTATGGGGCTGGGGGCTCTGGGGCCTGGGAGCTATGGGGTCATGTGCCTGGGGGCTATAGGAACATGGGACTATGGGGTAGGGGTCTATTTGGACTAGGAGCTGTGGGGCTGCGTTCTTCTGGGAACTGGAACTGTGGGGCTGAGGGCAAAGGAGCCCCGAAGCTGTGAGGCTGCAGGCTACAAGGACTGGCATCCATGGGGCTGGGGTCTATATGAACCAGGAACAATGGAGCTGGGGGCTTTGCAGACAAAGGATTATGGGGCCGGGAGGCTTACAGAGGCTGGGATCTAGGGGTCTGAGACTCCGGGGCCTGTGAGCTATGGGGCTATGAGCTATGGGGACAAGGGAGCGATGAGGCTGGGGGCTCTCAGGCAGGCGGCCCTAGGGCACGGCAGGTTCTAAGTCCACGTTCTGGGGCTCGGCTCGCCGCGTCCTCGTTGTCCTTCTCGTCATTCAGCCGCAGCCCCGCCCAGGTGCAGTGCGGTCCTCCGGCCGGCAGACAGCAGCAGCGGAGTGGGGTAGAACGGGGCGGGGCCTGGCTGGGCGGGGCGCGGCAGTGGCGGAGCCGGGAGGCGGCNCGGGATGGGCAACAAGGGGTGCGGGGAGCGACGTGCCGGGGGCGGGTGAGATGCACCGGTCGCGTCCGGACGGCACCGGGATGGGGCGAGCGTGGGCCCAGCCGGGCGGTGGCAGCGGGGCCGGGCGGTGGCCATAGGCGGGGCAGGTGGCCGGACGGGTTTGGGGACAGCGATGGCGACACGGGGACGGGGTTGGGGTGACGGTGTCGGTACCGGAGTGTCGATGCCGGTACTGGGGCGCTGGGGATGGATGGGGTGTCGGTGTTGGGCTGTCGATGTCGGTGCTGATGTTGGGGTGTCGGCGCCGGGGTTGGTGCTGGCGTGTTTCAATACTGAGGTGTCAGTGCTGGTGTTGGGATGCCAGTATTGGGCTTCCAGTGCCAGTGTGTTGGTGCTGGTGACGAGGTGCTGGTGCTGGTGTGTTGGTGCCAGTGTCAGGGGTATTGGTGCCAAGGTGTCAGTGGCAGGGCATGGATGCGGGTACTGGAGTGCCAGCGTTGGGATGTTGGTACTGGAGTGTTGGTGCTATTGCTATGATGTCAAGGGTGGTGTTGGGATGTTTAAGATGGTGTCAGGGTGTTGGTGCCAACGTTGAATTGCCAGTGTCAGGGTATCTGAGGCAGTGACTGTCCTGCAGCGGTGGCGATGGCGTCAGATGAGCGGCTGGCTCGCTTCCGCCAGGCCCACCTTAACCCCTTCAACAAGACCCCCGAGGAGCAGCACCCCGAGGGGGAAAACCCTATACAAGGTGGGTGCTCGCCTCCACTTCCCACGTTACCCCATGGCCAGGGGTGTCCCAGCACCCCCCTCATGGCTCCCACCTCATCGCAGCCCCACAGCCAGAGCCATCCCCAAGAGACCCCGAGAGTGCCCTGGACCTGGGCCTGGCTGAAGACCACTTCTCCCGGCCAGTTGTGAGTGGGGCTAGGGGGTCTCTGTGGGACTGGGGGGTTTGTATGAGTCTGAGGGACAGGAGGCTAGGAGTTCTGTGTGGGGTTGGGGGTTCTTTATGGGGCTGGGGGCCAGGAGTGGGGTTGAGGGTGTGCGGGGCTAGGGCATGTGTGGAGCTGGAGGGGAGCATGTAGCTGAGGGGGCAGGAGTGGGGCTGGGGAGTCTGTGGAACTGTGTCTTTATATAGGGCTGGAAGGTGTGTGTGGGGCTAGGGCGTTTACGAAATGGCTGCCAGTTCACCCTCCTCATCCCCTCCATGGTGGCAGGGTCTGATCCTGGCTCAAGATGTGGGGCAGCTGTGCCAGGCCATTGAAGAGTGCAAGCGAGTGATCCTGGCACTGCCTGAGCACTCGGAGCGGCAGAAGGATGCGGTCGTGCGGCTCATCCACCTCCGCCTCAAGCTGCAGGAGCTCAAGGTGGGGCAGGACTGGGGCTTCCCCAGGGCTCAGTGCTGGGACCAGTTTGGTTTAATGTCTTCAGCAGTAGTCTAGACAAGGGGATCAAGGGCACCCTCAATCAGTTTGCAGATAACTCCAGGTCGAGTGGGAGTGTTGATCTGCTTGAGGGCAGGAAGGATCTACAGAGGAATCTGGCCAAGCTGGATCAATGGGATGAGGCCAGTGAGGTGGGGTTCAACAAGGGCAAGTGCTGGGTCCTGAACTTGAGTCACAACAATCCCATGGATGCTCCAGGCTTGGGGCAGGGTGACTGGAAACTGCCTGGTGGAAAAGGACCTGGAAGGGTTGGTTGACAGTGTCTGAAAATGACCCAATGTGTGCCCATCTGGCCTCCTGTGTGGCCAGGAAAGCCAGCAGCATCCTGGTATGGATCACATAGCATGGCCAGCAGGACTAGGGCCGTGAATGTCCTCCTGTATTGGGCACAGGTGAGGCCACACCTTGAGTACTGGGTTCAGTTCTGGGGCCCTCACTACAAAAAGTACATTGAGGTGCTGGAGCAGGTCCAGAAAACGACAGCAAAGCTGCCGAAGGGTCTTAGGAGGAGCAGCTGAGGAAACTGGGGTTGATTAGCCTGGGGGAAAAGGAGGCTGAGGGGAGACCTTCTGGTTCTCTACAACTCCCTGAAAGGAGGCTGGAGCCAGGTGGGGGTCATTCTCTTCTCCCAATGAACAAGAAACAATAAGAGGAAATGGCCTCAAGTTGTATCAGGAGAGGCTTAGGTTGGACGTGAAGAACATTCTAATCACTGAAGGGGTTGTCTTGGCCTGGCCCAGGCTGCCCAGGGCAGTAGTGGAGTCTCCATCCCTAGAGGGGTTTCAAAGCTACGGAAATGTGGTGCTGAGGGACTTGGTTTAGTGATGACCTGGCAGTGCTGGGTTAATGGTTGGACTCAATGATCTTAAAGGTCTTTTCCAACCAAAATGATTCCACGAGTTCAATGACTCCATGATTCCGTGGCTGAGGGGTCCACACTGACATTCTCCTTCTCTTTCAGGACCCTGATGAAGACGAGCCCAACATCCGGGTGGTGCTGGAGCATCGCTTCTACAAGGAGAAGAGCAAGAGCGTGAAGCAGATGTGTGACAAGTGCAGCACCATCATCTGGGGCCTCATCCAGACCTGGTACACCTGCACAGGTGGGGAGGAGACCCCCAACCCAACCTACCCCACCTTCCCATCTCCACCTTATCTCCTGCTGATGGCCACCCCTGTCTCCCCACCCAAGGGTGCTACTACCGGTGCCACAGCAAGTGCCTGCCGCTGGTGAGCCGGGCCTGTGTGCGGGCCAAGGTCAGCCACCAGGCTGAGTACCAGCTCAGCATCTGCCCTGAGAGTGGGCTGGACAGCCAGGACTACCGCTGCGCTGAGTGCCGGTCCCCCGTCTCCCTGCGTGAGGCTGGGGGAAGCTGGGGGGTCTGGGGGCTCTGGTGGGGCTGGGGCGAGATGGGAGGTGTATGGACCTGTGTGGAGCTGGAGGTTTGTGGGGCAGGGAAGAGTTGGGGGGCTTCTATGGGAGTGGGAGCTGCATGGGGCTGGGAGCTCTGGTGGGGCTGGGGGGATATGGGACTGGGCAGATTTGGGGACTGCATGGGACTGGGCTGGGGTAGCTAGGGGTCCAGGGCTATCTGGTGTTGGGGGGTGGGGTGGGTGGGAATGTGGGGCTGGAGGTGCTTTTTCAATGGCTGAGGGGAACTAATGGTGTCCCCAGGTGTTGTGACATCTCCTTTGGCTGGGTGCAGGGCGAAGCACAATGCCAATGCTGATACAGCACCCAGTGCATGTGCCAGTTCTGGCACATGTGCCAACACATGCCAATATGTGTGCCACCACAGGAGGGGTGCCCAGCGAGGCCAGGCAGTGTGACTACACCGGTCTCTACTACTGCAGCAGCTGCCACTGGAATGACCTGGCAGTGGTGCCTGCTCGTGCCATTCACAATTGGGACTTCGAGCCCCGCAAGGTGCCCTGAAGTGGGATGGGAGCTTGAGAGGTCATGGGGGAGGTCACTTAGGGTGGATGTGGCCCTGGACAGGGGCTTTGGGGGCCCATGTCCCTGGCTGGAGGTCACCTGGGAAGACCATATCGCTGGGTATTGGGGTCCCTGAGGCCTAGGACCCTGGGTAGAGGTCATCTGGGGATCTGTGTCCCACGTTTGAGGTCACTTAGGGGGCCATGCCCCTAGATGGAGGTCACTTGGGGGTCTGTGTCCTTGGTTTGAGGTCACGTGGGGAGCCATGTCTCTAGTCATTGGGGTCCTTTGTGGCCATGTCCCTTGTTGGGGGACACTTAAGAGTCCTGGTCATGGAGGTCCCTGAGGTTTGTGGCCTTGGCTGAAGGTAATTTAGGGGACTGTTCCCCTAATTAGAGGCTACTGGGAGGCTGTCTGCAGCTGAAGGTCACCTGGGAGTCTGTGTCTGTGGTCATGGGTCCCTGTGGCTGCATCCTTGGGTAGAGATCACTTGGGCGTGGTAGTGTCCCTGGGAAGGAGTGCAGTGCTGTGGGGCAGTGTGGCTGGCGTGGTGCTGTGGAGTGCCAGTGGTGGTGTCTGTGGCATGGGCAGGTGTCACGGTGCAGCATGCGGTACCTGGCGCTGATGGTGTCTCGGCCTGTGCTGAAGCTGCGGGAGATCAACCCTCTGCTCTTCAACTACGTGGAGGAGCTGGTGGAGATCCGGGTGAGTGCAGAGTGGAGGGCATGGCAGGACAGACCCACCCTGTGGAGCTGGACACAACACTGGAGGGGAAACGTGGGAGAAGGGTCTCTGGCAGCACCCTGCCAGGTCCCACAAAGGGGGAGCAGGGCAGGACTGGGGCTGTCCAAACTGCTATAGAGATGAACAGCCTGACCTTTGTCCTGATCATGTCTCTCTGTCCTGTCACCAACCTGTCCCCATCATCCCATTCCATTCCTACACCATCCCCATCTCATGCGTGTCCCCATCCTGGCCTGCCACCATGCTTTTCCCTGTCTTTGTCCTATCCCTGTCCACTTTCTTATCCCATTCATGCTCCATCCCATTCCTGTCTCTGTTCCCATCCTGTTCCATTTCCACACCATCTCCATCTCACCCTTGTCTTTGTCCCCACACTACCCCTGCTACCACCTTTCTCCCTACCTTGGCCTCATTTGCATCCCTGGTCGTCTCCATCCACATCTCATCCCATTCCCACTCCCATCCTTGTACATCCCCATTCCCATCCCGTCCCTGCCACTACCATTTTCTCTGTCTTCATCTCGGTTCCCATCCCTATCCCTGTCTTCATCCCATTCCATTTGCGCACCATCCCTACCTTCATCTTTGTCCCTATCCCCATTCACATCCCCCTCCTGCCACTGCCACCACCCTTTTCCTTATTATGGTCCTATCCCCATCCCTGTCCCCATCCTGCCACTGTCACCACCCTTTTCCTTGTCTCCTTGTCTTGGTCCCATCCCCATCCCATTCCCACTCTGCAGAAGCTACGCCAGGACATCCTCCTGATGAAGCCCTACTTCATCACCTGCAAGGAGGCAATGGAGGCACGGCTGCTGCTGCAGGTTAGGACCGGCATGGTGCCGGTGCCTGGCATGGTGCCAACCATGGTGGCAGTGCCGGTGGTGAAACATGTCCTGGCCCCAGCTGCAGGACCGCCAGCACTTTGTGGAGAACGATGAGATGTACTCGCTGCAGGACCTGATGGACATTGAGGCTGGGCGCCTGAGCTGCTCACTCACTGAGATCCACACCCTCTTCGCCAAGCACATCAAACTGGACTGTGAGGTGAGCTGGCGCTGTGGGGCAGACCCACACTTTGCCATAGGCTTTGGGTGGGGGGTTCGCAAGGACTCCAGCAGGCACCATGGGGACCTTCTGACCCTCTGCCACCCCAGCGCTGCCAGGCCAAGGGTTTTGTCTGTGAGCTCTGCAAGGAGGGCGACGTGCTCTTCCCCTTTGACAGCCACACCTCGGTCTGCACTGGCTGCTCTGCCGTCTTCCACAGGTACCGGTGACACTGGGGTGGCACCAGGTGGCACTGGGGTGGCTGGTGCCATGGGGTGACCCACTAGTGTGTGTGTCCTCCCTCCCCAGGGACTGCTTCTATGACAACTCCACCACCTGCCCCAAGTGTGCCCGGCTCAGCCTGCGCAAGCAATCCCTGTTCCAGGACTCCAGCATCACCGAGGCAGAGCCATAATGGGGGAACTCAGCTGCACAGCTGCCCCACAACCCACCACGGGACACATGGGTCATTCAGCACCCTCTGCCCTTGGGGATGGTGGCTCTAGCCCAGCCCAGCCCAGGGGGAGCTGCTGGACCCCAGCCCAGACATACACTACCAGGATAACACTACTGATTTGGGGGAACACACCCAGTTTCCCCCTGCCTCACCCCACAGACACCTCTGTTCCCAGGGCTGAGCCCCCTAGGGAACGGGATGGTGGGGAGTTGGGGCTGTGTGGGGCCAGTGATGCTCCACTCTGGGTGTCATTGTAGCATTAACGAGGACTCTGTGCAACCCAGCACTTGTGTCCCTGCTTTGGGGGGGGGCACTGGGAGGGCACCAGGGGCACCAGGGGCTCCTACTGGGTCTGCCTCCCCCACAGCATGGTGGTGGGGCTGTCACACCCCCCACCCCTGAGGTCTTCCCCCAAGACCACTATAGTCCAAGTGCCACCACTGGCACATGCTGAGGTGGGATGGCCATGTCTGGTCTTCTGCCCACCAGAGGACTCTCCCCACTGACCCTTTCCCATGGTGATGGAGACGGGCAGAGCCACCATGGTAGTGGGTCGGTCGGTTTTACCGGAACACAGCGCTGCTACATGGGCACCAGGCAGGCACCAGCCATGCTCCCAGTAGCTATGGGCAACCCCAGGTCCTGACAGGGTCGGGCTGATTGCTCCTTCCCCACAGCCCACTGGGTTTGGCTGGCCCTCTGCCTCTTCCCATCATGGGGCTGGGGGCTGCTGCTGCTCAGGGTTAGTTCCCAGTGACCTTGGGTTGGTGGCACCAGTCCTGTGTCCTGGCACCTGTGGGCAGGGCAGCTGGGATGGGCTGCAGCAGTGCTGGGACACTGGCATGTCCCTATGTCCATTCCCCAGCACATCCCAGTGTTCGTTCTCTAGCATGTCCCAGTGTTCATTCTCTAGCATGTTCCCATGTCCATCCCCCAGTACGTCCGGGTGTCTATCCTCTGGTGCATCTTGGTCTCCATCCACTGGTGTGTCCTGATGGCCGTCCCCTGGCATGTCCCCGCGTCCATCCCCCAGTCCCACGGCTGGCCTCAGGGCTCCCGTGGCCGCTCAGTAGGTAGGAAGGTGTCCGGTGGTCCTGGTGGCAGCTCCGTGTCACTGAGGTGTTTCTTATCCCGGTTCTGCTCCCGCGCTCGGGTCCAGGAGGGCGAACGCAGGTACCCAGCCCGGGGCACAGCCGGTGTCTGCAGCCCTGTGAGGACATATGGCTCAGGGATGGACCAACAGACAGATGGACAGACGGATGGGTGCCCGGTGCCACTTGCTCACCACTGGGTGCCTCTCCCGTTGCGTTCTCCTCATCAGAGTCGGCAAAGACTTCTGCCAGTTCCTGGTCTGACATGTCGGTCAGCTCGGTTAGGTCTAGCAGGTCAAAATGAACCTCCAGCGAGGAGACGCTGCTCAGGGGCTCTGTGGGCACACAGTGGCACCCCAGCCAGGGGCTGGCAGCAGGGTGGGCACCTCTGTGCTCAGGGGCACCTAGATGAGGAGCTCAGTGGGGGCAATGACATGCTGGGTTCTGATGGAGTACCCCAAAAGTGGGAAAGGGGACCCCAGGAACAGGTAGGAGATGCTAGAGACAGGCAGAGGACCTCAAGGGATGGCAAGGGCTGACAGCAACCCCAGGGACAGGTTGGGGATACCAGGGACAGGTAGGAGATACAAGGGATAGGCAGAGGACCTATCCCTTTGAAGGGGCCCTGGAGATGGGTAGAGAACACTAGGTCGGACAAGAGACACTAGGCTGGGCAAGGACTGCAGGGGATCCCAGGGATAGGAACCCCAGGAACAAGCAGGGGAACCCCAAGAACTGGTAGAGGATGCCAGGGACCTCATGGGCAAGCAGAGGATTGCAGGAGCTGGCAGAGGATGACAGGGAAGAGGCAAGGACCCTGGGGACATGCAGAAGGCTGTCAGGGACCCCAGGAGTGGGCAGGACATGCTATGGTCAGAGAACCCTGGGGGCTGTCAGGAGACCCTGGAGACAGACCACACTCACGTCTGCGCTCAGTGACCTGCAGAAGGCCAGCGCTGGGGATGGGGACATTGCCTTGCTCCTCGGCGGGGGTTCCAGGGGGCTCTGGGGGCTCTGGCCTGTGGGTCGGGGTCCCCACTGGGTGTTCCGTGGCCAGCATCTCCTTGCCGAGCTCTGCCACACCGACATTGCCATGTGAGTGATGGTAGCTCCATCCTCAGGTCCTGCCATCCCCCTCGGGGTGCCCAGCTGAGGGGCATGGGGACCGCAGGATGCCTGTAGATGCCCAAAGCCTCACCACGCTGCCAGCCAGCAGCCCCCACCCCCCACCCTGCGCAGCCCCTTTGTGTCGGCAAGACAAAAGCGTGGCTTGTGCAGGAGCCCAGACAAGGGACTGTTTGTCTTCAGCAAGAGCCGGCAAGGCCGTGGTGGCTGCAGTCATAGCACAGCCCAGGGTCATAGCATGGTCTATAGTCATGGTACAGAGTGGGTCATGGCACAGTCCATGGTCATGGCATGGTTTGTGGTTATGGCACAGCCTGTGATCATGTTGTGTTCTGTGGAGGCTGAGCAGGCAGCAAGGGTGGACAGAAGGCCTGGTGTGCCCCTAGGTATTACCATTTTGGACTGGACAAAGCCATGTGCTACCAGGCTCTGCGATCATTGGGAAGAGGTGGCACGGGGATGAGCATCTCCTCCTTCCCCCCTGGAGGATGATGATGGGGCAGGGAATATTAATTCCCCCAACCCAAAGGGGCTGAGACAAGGAAAGGAACATTATGGGGGCACTTGGTCCCTGCTCCTGGCACAGGAGATCAACGCTCATGTTCTGACACCATCTTTGCCCACATAAAGTGCTACTAGTCACCCTACACTGCCAGCACCCTCCCTCCACCTGGGAACAGTGTCCCCACCTTGGTCCAGTGATGGGAAGAGCTCCCTGGGGACACACAGGGGCTGTCTGCTCCCACCTGCTCCCACCATCCCATCCCACACCCCACTGCAATGGGTGACACGGCGGTGTCATCATATAGAGCACATGTGCCCCCTTCACCACCGGCAGTGCCCCCAAGCCCCCACCCACCAGGGCACTGGTCCTGGCCACCAAAATCCCCTCTGGCCTCTGCCTGCATGGTCACGCTGTGACACCGGCCACGCCACAGGTCACGCCGCGCTGCTCCGGCCTGGGCTTACGGGCTGCCTGCCGAGAAGCAGCACCGGCATCAGGGATCCCACCGGCACACACCGCTCTGCTGACTCACGTCGAACCGCAGAGCCCGGCAGCAGCAGACACCGGTCACCCCATCGACACCGGTCACCCCACCGGTGCCCAGCCCGGCGGCACTGTCCCCTCCTGCATGGCTCTCAAGGGCTCAGTGTCCCCTGTGCTCCGGGAGAGCACAGCCACGGCTGCCACCGTGATGGGGACCGTGGCACGATCGTGTGCTGGGCACGTGCAGGAAGGACAGGCATGAACAGGAGCCTCGGCACCACCCGTGTCACCGGGCAAGACCTCCCACCGTAATACCTGCGTCCCCCCAGCTCCACTAGCACGGCCACCACCCTGTCTCATAGCCCCCTGCACTGCTCCACTGGCACCAGCACATCAGCACGGGGGTGTCTGCCCTGGGACTCCCCTGCACCTCAACTGCACACCCAGGTACTCTGGGCATGTCTGCATCCCCTGGGCACCCCACTGCATCCTTATGTCCAAGGGGAATCCCACCGCATCCCCAGACTCTCCTTGCCCCCCTTTTCCCGTGCAAACATCTCTGAGCCCCCAACCCTCTTCGCCTGGGTCCAGAAGCCCCCAAGCACCACCCCACATGTGGGCACACACATGCTTCCCCTATGCACGCACATCTGTACCCTCTCCTGGAACACACAACACCTCCCGCAACCCCATCCTGAGCCCCCTGCACCCCTCTGCATTCTACACACTTCTTTTTGCACG
>VWYK01000048.1:0-10744 GCA_013399775.1 Semnornis frantzii | reverse complement strand
TGGAGTGGGTCTGGAGGGCGCGGAGGGGATGGGTGGAGGGAGAGCACACCGGAACCGGGAACGCGGGTATACCGGTTTGTAGAACTGAGGGGATGTAAGTGGGACATGGGAATGGAGGGTACACCACAGAACACCGTAAGAGGGCAGACTCGGGGGTACGTGGGGAGATCTGGGTTCGGAGACACACGAAAAGTGGGGGTGCAGCCAGATCCTGAGGGGCGCAGATCCGAGGTGCAGGGGGAGGGATACATTGTTGGGGGAGCAGAAAACCGGAGGTGCCAGAGGGGACACCGGAAGAACGGAGGGAGGCAGAGATATTGGCCCCGGTAAACCTGAGGTCAGCGGGGACCACAAGGGTATGTGGGGGTCCCCCGACCCGGCCCCCGCCCCGAGCAGCCGGCGTTGCTGGGGGCGTGTCCCGCGCTGCCGGGGGCGTGGCTCTGCGGGGCAGAGGGCTTGGGGGCGTGCCCTGGCTTCGCGCGGCATTTCTCCTACTGTTGCCTGGAGACGGCGGCAGCCGCCATGGTGAGAGCCGGGCCTGGACCGGACTTTGACCGGGATGGGGAGAGAAGCGGGACCGGGACCCGGACCGGGGGGGACCGGGGGGGAGCAGAGAGGACCCGGAGAGGGCCGGGCCTGGTGCTGAAAGATCCCTTACAGCCGTGAGGGGACGGGCGATGGGGCCAGGCCTGGAACTGTGGATCTCTGAAAGGTCCTAGGGATCCTCAGGGCTTCTGGGAGCTCAGAGGAGTCCTGGGGGTTCCTGAGGAGCTATGGGGCTCTGTGTGCTCAGAGAGGGATCTAGAATATCCTGGAGGGCTATGAGCGGGGTCCTAGAGGATCAGAGAGGGGCCTAGAGAATCCTGAAGGGCAACGAGAGGGAACCTGGGTGTTCTCCAGAAGCTCAGAAAGGGGGGTTGGGGCTTCAGAGAGCATCCTGTGAGTCTAAGAGGGGATCCTGGGGACTCGGGGGGGATCCTGAGGGGTCCTGGGGGGCTCTGAGAGGGTACTGGGATGCTCAGAGTGGGGCCTTGGAGGACCTGGGGGCTCAGAGGAGGATCCAGAGGGCCTCAGAGAGGGTCCTGGGGACTCAGAGGGGAAGTCCTGTAGGTTCATCTCCATCTCACTACCCACCCTATTGTGCGTTTTCCATCCTTTCCATAGGCGCCCAAAAAGAAAATCAAGAAAAAAGGGAAAAATACCAAAGTCCCAGCAGTGGTGGATGCCCTGTCCCCCAAGGACATGAGCAAGGAGGAGGTGAGAAATTCCCACCCCCAACCCTGTCTCTGAGCAGGAGAATGTGGAGAGTTGCAGTCCTCAGGACCCCTACTTAGTGCCTGGCCCTGGGGACAACAGCTGGCAGAGGGTGACAGAGACAGGCAGCCTGACGCCAGTCTAGGCTCTGCAATGATGTCACTGTTCCTGGAAGGAGCAGCCCCCTAATCCACTCTCCCTTCTGCTAGTCCAGGGCTCTCTGCTCCCCAGCCCAGTCCTTCACTGTCTTCTCCTTGACACCAGAACCCCAGCAGCCTGGTGATGGCTCAGCCCAGAGCTCTGTCATTGCAGCTTCTGCCCCTTGGTTGCTCCAACTCCTATTTTTTATGCTGAATGTCCTACAACCTGGCCTGGGGACCTTGCCCCTGGTATAAGATCTTGCATATCTCAGTGCCAGCAGTGTGCCCATATGGCCAAGAAGACAAACATCATCCTGGCTTGGATTAACAAAATTGTGGCCAGCAGGACCAAGGAAGTGATTCTCCCCCTGTACTGGGCACTGGTGAGGCTGCATCCTGAACACCAGATTCAGTTTTGAGCCCCTCCAAGAAGGACAGTGAAGTGCTGGAGCATGTCCAGAGAAGGGCAATGAAGCTGATGAAGGATTTAGAGCATGGCTTTTGTGAGGAGTGGCTGAGGGAACTGTGAATGTTCATCCTGGAGAAAAGGAGGCTGAAGGGAGACCTTCTGGATCTCTACAACTCCCTGAAATGAGGTTATAGCCAGGTGTGGGGTCAGTTTCTTCTCCAAGGGAACAAGAGACAGAACAAGAGGAAACCATCTAAGGTTGCCACAAGGGAAGTTTAGGTTGAACATGAAGAACAATTTATTCCCCTTGAGAACTGTCAAAGCCTGGCCCAGGCTGTCCAGGACCGTGGTGGAGTCACCATCCCTGGAGCGGTTTCAGAGTCATGTTGACGTGGTGCTGAGGGACATCCTTAGCGGTCACCTGGCAGTACAGGGTTACATGTTGGACTCGATGATCTTTGTCTTTCCAACCAAAACACTTCAGTGATTCTCTGCTTCTGCGGTATTTGGTCACCTGAGAATGGTGTTACTGGACACTGTGGGAGACAACATCTGAGTCCAGGCTGTCTGTGGGAGGATGAGGTTTTGTTAGTGGATTCTCTGAGATCCAGGGTGTGTCAGAGCTCCTCCCCCTCCTTTCTACACCTTTCCTAGTCCCACCGTATTTGCCACATGAATGTCTTTCAAAGGCTTCTGCCCGAGGTCCCCTTCTAACCTGTCTCTTCCTCTTGGCTCTGCAGCTGGAGCAGCATGTCATGCGTCTCCGGCAGGAGCTGGAGTGGGAACGGCAAGAGCGGAACTATCTCCAGCTGGAGCGGAACAAGACTCGCTCCTTCTGGGAAATCATCCAACGGCAGCTGGAGGAGAAGAAAGCGGAGCTGCGCCACAGGGACCGCGAGATGGAGGAGGCCAAGGAGCAGCATCAAGTGGAGATCAAGGTGGGATGGGGAGGAGGCTGGGAGGTGAGTGCCCTGAGCTCTGGGTGACCCCCAAGCTCTGGGTGAACCTCAGGCAGCTGTGAGGAAGATCTTGTCAGGATCCAGCCTGGAAGCATATTGACCACCATCCCCTCTCCAAGTGTCTCCTCCTCACCCTTTCCTGTGGCTTGTCTTTAGGTTTACAAGCAGAAGGTGAAGCACTTATTGTATGAGCACCAGGAAAACCTCACTGAGCTGAAAGTGGAGGGTGTTGTGTCCATGAAGCGGGCCCAAGAGAATCACTGGGCCCAGGAGATGGAGCTGTGGAAGGACATGCGCTCCTTGAAAGTGGAGCTGAAGGAGCAGGAGCGGGCCCAGGAGTTGGTGGTGAAGGACATGAACCTGGTATGTCCCTGGCCAGGCTGGAACCGTGTGTGAGCGGCCTCTGTGGTAGAGGGAGGTGGTTGGTTGGGATCCCTGTCAGCCCCTAACGTGAAGTTTTTCTCCAACAGAAGCAAGAGGAGGAAATCACCCAGCTGCGCAATGACTTTGAGAGACAGGTGAAAGGTCAGGACCTGTGTGTAGTCTTCTTGTGAGCTCCCAGCATCCATGTGCCAGGGTGGGTGCCTCCAAGCTCCACAGCCCTGGTGTTCTCTCTGGCTGAGCCTCGAGCAGACAGAGAGATGGTTTACTCCTAGTTCTGGCTCATTTTCCCCCAGTTCTGACCAGTTTCCCTCAAATTCTGGCCAGTTTTCCACCCTTTCTAGACATTTTCCCCACTTCCGTCTATTTTTTCCCCAGTTTTAGCCATTTTTTTTTCAGTTATAGACAGTTTCCCCCCTACTGCTAGTTGTTCTTCCTCAAGTCCTGGCCAGTTTTACCTGCTCTCCATGCTGCAGAGTGGGACAGCTGAGGAGCCCTTGCAGAATGCTCTTTCCAGCATCCTCAGGGGACATCTCAGGTTCTCACGGTGACTTGGAGCGTGTCCATGCCCTCTTTCCAGGGATGCTATTTCTGGACTCTGCTCTCTCTGCAGTCCCACTGTAATTGCTGCTCCATGTGCTGGTAGCAGCTGTGGTGACACTGTCCTCAAGTGGCACTTGCTGGGCTGGCTAGTGAAGCTGGGAGGTGCCATATGGGGTGTCCAGGAGGTCCCCACTCTGTGTCCCCCACCAGAGATCGAAGCTCAGTACGCCAAGAAGATCCAAGTGCTGCGGGAAGAGCTTGACTTGCAGAGGAAGACTGAGGTTCACGAGGTGGAGGAGAGGAAGAACAACCACATCAGTGAGCTGATGAGAAACCACGAGAAGGCCTTTAATGACATCAAGAGCTACTACAATGACATCACCTCCAATAACCTGGCGCTCATCAGCTTGCTGAAGGTACTGCAGTGTCCCACTTCCCTCAAGGGACTGGTCCTGAGGGGTTTTCACCCAGGTTTGGACAGTTCCTGGGTGGTGGTGTGAGTGCTGCCAGGATGGTGTCTGGAGTGGATGGGAAGCTCTGAGGTGCAGACCCCCAGGAGCTGAAACTGGTGTTCCCAAGAACAGGAGCAGGTGGAGGAGATGAAGAAGAAAGAGAATCATGTGGAAAAGGAGAAGGAGGATGTGCTACTGGAGAACAAGCAGCTGAAGGAGCCTCTGCAGCAGGCCCAGGAGCAGGTGGCCGAGCTACAGAAGAAATTGGTTCACTATGACAAGGACAAGGAAGCCCTGATGGTGAGTGGCCAGCTCTGTCCTTGCCATGGCTCTTTCCTGGAGGGAGTTGCTTGACATGGCCAGATAACTGGCCCACATCCTTTAGTCCATTTCAGCTTGGATAAGACCTCAGATGGGATTCTGAGATGGAGAAAGTGGGCAGAGAGGGTCAGGAGTTGGCGTAGATGACACCACTGTATCCCAGTGTGGTGGGGGTTGGAAGGGACTTCTGGAGATCACCTACTCCACCCCCTCTGCTAAAGCAGGGTCACCCACAACAGGTTGCCCAAGATCACAATGTCCAGGTAGGTTTGGAATCTTTGCAGAGGAGGAGACTCCACAACCTCTCTGGGCAGCCTGCTCCAGGGCTCCAGCACCCTCACAGCAAAGAACTTTCTCCTCCTGTTCAGATGAAACCTCCTGAATTCCAGTTTGTACCTGCTGCCCTTGGTGTCCTGGGCACCACTGAGAAGATTCTGGCCCCATCCTCTTTGCCCCCCACCCTTTAGCTCTTGCTGAGCATTGAGAAGATCCCCTCTCAGGCTGCTCTTAGGTCCAGGCTAAGCAGCTGTGGGTCTCTCAGCCTTTCCTCCCCAGAGGTGCTCCAGTCCCTTTCCAGAACACATCCCCCCACTTTCCAGAGACCCCCCTGCTCTCTAACCATCCTTCCTGCTCACAGAACACCAGAGCCCGTCTGAAAGTCACCCAGAAGGAGCTGAAGGATCTTCAGTGGGAACACGAAGTGCTGGAGCAGAGGTTCAGTGAGGTGAGGGCCAGTCCTCTCTGCAGAGGGCTGGCCACGGGGGCTTTTCAGAACCTGGGCTTAGCCCTGGGCTTTCTGAAGCGCTAATCCAGAGCCTTGTGACAACTGCTGCTCCCAACAAAGCTTCTCACAGCTCTGGTGTCTCCCACGGTCAGCAGACAGGCCTGGCCTTGTCCTTTTGCTAAGCAATCATGCACGCTCTGGTGGTCACCTCCCGGCAGGCCGTGGCAAGGGGCCAGAGCTGTTGAGCAGAGCTGTGGGGAGAAGTGGCCGTGAGGAGATGCGATAGTGGGGCAGAGCTGTGGGGAGAAGTGGCCATGGGGAGATATGACAATGGGGCAGAGCCACAGGGAGAAGTGGCTGTGAGGGAGATGTGACAGTGGGGCAGAGCCACAGGGAGAAGTGGCTGTGAGGAAGATGTGACAGTGGGGCAGAGCCACAGGGAGAAGTGGCTGTGAGGGAGATGTGACAGTGGGGCAGAGCCACAGGGAGAAGTGGCTGTGAGGAAGATGTGACAGTGGGGCAGAGCCGCAGGGAAAGGTGGCTAGAGGGAGAGATGTGTGTATGGGGACAGGTGGCTGCAGGGAGAGGTGATCATAGGGGTAGATGGCCACAAGTACAGATGGTCATGAGAAGAGGTGGCTGTGGGGCAGAGCCACAGGGAGAGGTCGTCATGGCAAGGGGTGGCCAAGGGAGGACATGGCCACAGGGAGAAGTGACCGTGGGACAGAGCTGTGGAGCACCAGCCCCAGCCAAGGCTTGGTCTCGGCATCTTGGTAGCCACTTGCCATGCCAGAATAAGTCCTGCTGACTGAGTTCTCCCAGTCCCAGCGTCTCCCCTCCCCAGTTAACCCAGATAAATCAATTAAGGCAGGAGGAGCTCATCTGCAGCCAGCAGAAATCCCCAGGAATATGAACATTGATCTGAGGCCTCGTTAACAACCTGGCATTAAGGCAGCAATGCATTCAGAAATAGGCTGCAGAGGAGAGACTGTGGCCTAATTAGGACACTTATTAACTAGCTATGAGCTGGGGCCTCCTGCCAGCTGCTGGAGCAGAGCAGGGACCCCCTTGTGCTGTGGGGCCCTCTCAGGGCTCAAATCCTGCCCCAGTGAGCCCATCAGCATGTTCTGCTGCTGGAGGAGGGTCCTGGGCATGGTAAGGAGGAGGAAGCAGAAATGCAGGTGCTGAGGAGGTGCCAGCCAGACTGTGATCCAGCATTTGCCTTCCCTGTGGGCTGCAGGTGCTGCGGGAAATGGGCAGGTCTCACCAAATCAGGTTCTGAGCTGCTGGACCTGTTTGCTGGGTGGCCACCAAGCCTGGAGGGGGTCCTCTTGGGCTGTTTTTGGGTGCAGGTGCAGGCGGAGCGGGATGAGCTCTATCAGAAGTTCACCAAAGCCATTAACGAGGTGCAGCAGAAGACTGGCTTCAAGAACCTGCTGCTGGAGCGCAAGCTGAAAGATCTCCTGGCAGTCCTGGAGAAGAAGGAGGTGGAGCTCAGTGAGGTTCTTGCATCCTCCAACCTGGAGCCAGGAGCCATCTCCTTGATCTCACACAAGCTGGAGGTACTGTGTGCTGCCCTGGTGGCTGCAAAAGCTGGCTTTGGGGAGGGGAGAGAGCCTGCCCAGGGGTCTGAACACAGACCTCAGAGTCTGCCAGTCCCTGCCCTGTGTGGCCACGGCCTCCACATCACTCGCTGCTGGCACTCTTAAGTGCCATGGAGTGCTCCAGCTCTTCCCTCAGGAGCATGATGTGTGGGTGTCAGGAGTTTGGCACTGCTCTGCCTTCCTTGGAGGAGGATGGCTCCAGGCATGGTCTGACTGCACCCCGGGTTGCTCCACGCTGAGACAGCAACAGACAGGTCCCCAGGGGCACTGTGACATCTGCCCGGCTAAAAATAGGTGTGTGCAAAGCCTGGCGTGGAGCTCTGCATTCTTGCAGCCTCCCGCAGCTGTAACCAAAGAAGCAGCACTTGCTGCGGGTTGGGTTGAGGGGACACAAGTCCCATGCTGTGCTCTGCCACTACCCTAGTGCCCTCCAGCTCATCCTGTGCCCAACCTGTCCCACCCCCCAGGTCTCCTCTGCTGTGGGGGGCAGGGAAACTCATGGCCACCCTCTCGCCTGGGAGCCATGGGGATGGGCACGGCAGCAGCCGAGGCTCCAGTGCCACTACTGTAGGAGATGTCACCTGCCACAGTAACAGGAAGGAGAGAGCCACATTCCTGGGAAGGCGGCATGGTGTCGAGCTCTCCTGCAGCTGCCAGGCTCCCGGAATTCCTCAGCTGCCTCCAGCCTGGGAGCTTCTCTCCTTGTAATTCCCCCAGTGCCACACCAGTAGGGTGATGCTGCTGGAGCAGGTGCTGCCATTGTGTCTTCCTCCTTGCAGACAGTGATGACAGGGGGCTGTGGTAGCACTTGTGTTGTGGACTGTAAGATGTCTGGGGGTGCCTGTCCCTAGCAGCACTGACTGGAAGCCCTGGGCAGGGTGGTGACCACCTCCCAGACTTGAGTGCCAGCTCTTCCATGCTCTGTGCCATGCCGTGGCATGGCCACCACGTACCCAGGGGCCCATCAGCCTGAAACACTGTGTCCCTTGCAGGATGTCCTCAATTCCAAGAATGCCACTATCAACGACCTGCAGTTCCAGCTCACCCGAGTCTGCAAGGTGAGGAAAGGGTCTGGAGGCTGTTGGGTGGAAATGAGACCTTCTGCTCCAGGGAGGGGAACTTGCAGCAGTTGTTGAGCTGCTTCATGCCCAGATTGTGGTTTGTCCTATTCATCCTTCAAAGGGAAGTATGTTGGGAGTATCACTCCCATGCCAAGGGGGTGCCAGGTGGGTGTACAAAGCCTATGCCCAGTCTGGGCTGGAGCCAGGCTTTGAGTTAACCACAAGGAGCTTCTCTTATAGGCACACGACGATATGCTGCAGACCTTCGAGGCAAAGCTGTTGGCCTCTGGGATCCCACTGGACAACCTGGGCTTCAAGCCACTGGCCAGCGCCATGCTGGGGAGGGCTGTCGGGCAGGGCCCTGCCGGACTTGTCGCTATGCCCACCTGATGCCAGCTGGCACCCAAAGACACACACCACACCGCACAGGATATGTGCCCTGTTGGTGTTCCATGCTATTAAACAAAGCTAGGAGGACACAAAGAACCCTTTTTCTCTTCCCTGGATGGGGGTCTTTTCATCCAAGCTGCCCCCCAGCAACACCCCCAAACCTGCTGCACCAGTTAGTGCTTTCATGGTGCAGCCTCCCAGCATCCCACCACCAGCCTAGGCTGGAGCAGGAGCACAGCCAGACCCCTCTGTCCCTGCCCACGCTGCCTCAGAGCTCCCCTTCTTCCCCCCTGAATCATGTTTGTGGGCACTGCCCACAAGAAAGTGATTTTTTGAGCCAAGTGGTGCTGTTGGAAGCCTTTAATGGTGTCATGATGCAGGTCCCTCCCTTGGTGAGCGGTGTCCCTTGTGGGGGGACATCTCTTCTCCCTAACTGCCCCGGTACGTTGTGTAGGAGAAGGGGCTGATCAGCAGCGGGACGTGGAACTTCTGCGCTGGGTCAGTGATGGTGAAGACAACCTAGGGAGAGAAAGAGGGGGTTTGGGTGGCACCTGGAGCAGAGGTGGCAGTGCCAGCAAGGTTGGCTGTGGCACCTGAACCCCTGCTCTGTTCTGGGGGACAGGGTCTCCCACTGGGGAACAGGTCTGTCTCCCACATCCCCTGTACCTCCACAAAAGGGTAGAAGCTGGTGTGCCCCAGACCCTGCCAGTATGGTGCTGTCTCAAAGCGCAGCTTGTAGGTGCCAGCCTTGACCTGCTCTGGTGCCAGGAGGGGTGAACAGCGCCCATCCTTGTCTGTCCACCTGAAATGGGAAAGAGCAAGCCCTGCTACCACGCCCTGCCACCACAGCCATCCTTGGCCGTGCCATGGGCAGCACCAGGGGCAAAAGCTCATGTGACACAGGCAATAGCATTCTCTGCCCATTCCACCGGTTCTCCTACCTCTGTGCCAGCTCCATCCACTGTGTCCCAGGCTCCTGCAGCTGGGCCACCTGAATGGCAATGCCAGTGGCTGGCAGCCCTGTGGCAGTGTTCAGCACATGGGTGGTCAGCGAGCCATTGGCTGGCTTGGATGTGTCTTCACCCTGAGGTAGAGGAGGAAGAGGGGCTGTGATGTGTCCTGGCATTGCCACAGCCATACCCCTAATCCCTCTCTGGGGGTGCCCGTGGCCATGCAGTCCATGTGCCCCTTCCCTGCAGCCCACCAGGGCTGATGGCCTCATAGCTGGGGCTTTCCCGGCACAGGGACACAGGTGCCCATGTCCTTTCTGTGCTGTGGGGCATGGTGCTGGCACTGGGCTTCAGGATCACCTGTCTTTGCCGGTGGGCCATGGCACGGCGGCAGTAGTTGGCATGGACTCAAGGAGGAAGCAACCCTGTCCCAGCAGCCCTGTTGCCTTCCGGGCAGACATTAAGCCCCACAGCATTACTGAACTGCTGGGCAACAGCAAGCCCCGGGAGCAGCACTGGGGTGGAAGGATTCAGGACTCTTCTGCTCTGGGACTCTCCCTTCCCCCGGGATGTGCTAGGAAGGGTGGGAGCAAGACCCTAGGCTGAATCCCACTGCTCCAGGGTGACAGCAGGTTCGTGGGAGCTGTATCTTGGTGCTCTGAGGTGGAAGCAGGATCCTGGGGGCTGGTCCCGCTGTTCCAGGGTTGGAACAACAACCTGAGGGCTGTATCCCACTGCTTCAGCATGGGAGCAACAACCCGAGGGCTGCATCCTGTTGCTCTGGAGTGGGAGAAGGATCGTGGGAGCTGGATCCCACTGCTCTGGGATGGGAGCAATGTCCCAGGGGCTGTATCTTGCTGCCTCCTTGGAGCAGGACCAGTCCTTGCTGCTGTCCCAGCACCGGCTCCAGGCCTCAGCCAAAGTAAGAACACCAGAGAGGTGCTGTCTCCTTACCTGATTCTCCTCCATCCTGCTCAGCCATCAGCCAGCGCCTGGTGACACGGTGCCAAACGTCATCCCCTGCCCCAGCCGCCCTTCCCGGTGCTGCAGCCTCTCCCCAAGGAGCTGGCGAGGCCAGATGCCGCTATCTGGCTGCATCAGGACCAGGCGCTCCTCCCCAGCTGGGCTGAGCTTCTGCAGGTGGCTTCCCCATGGGAGGTGCTTCAGCAGCACCATGACCCCGGGGTGCTGGACCAGAGCCCGGCAGGACGCTGGGGCACTGAGCCAGGAAGAGCCGTGTGGGACCTGCCTGGAAAATGCCCAGAGCTTGTCACTGGGCACAAGGAGGGAGCCACGTGCAAGCAGCATCTTTACTGTGCCATAACCATGGGCTTGGCACTGCATCTGCATTTGGCTGAGGGTGGTAGCCTACAGCCTGCATCAACCATGTTGGCCAATATGGCAAGGGAGAAGAGCAGTGATGGACACTGTCATGCCATGCACGTGGCTCGGGAATGCCCCCATACTCTCCTGCTACTTACGGATGAGTTTCCAGGAGGGACTCCACAGTGACAGACCTGGACTCTGAGCAGTGTCACCTGTGACTTGCCCTGCGC
>VWYK01000047.1:67833-79830 GCA_013399775.1 Semnornis frantzii | reverse complement strand
CCCCCCCGGGGTGTTGCTCCCCCCTGCCCCTCCTCACAGCCTGCCCCCCCCAGAGGCTTATCTCTACGCCTGCCTCGTGGACTTCTTCACCAACTGCTCCAGATACGCCAAGTGAGAGGGGCCGGGGCTGGGGGCTCAGGAGGGCCCTTTGTCTGTCCCACTCTGCCAGGGCACCTCCTCACCCCTCACTTTCCTGCCCACTGCAGCTGTGACACAGGCTACAGGCACGGGAACCTCTTCATGTCCTTCCAGAGCATGTTCCAGGATGTGCGCGAGGCCATGGACCACGTCCACCTCTCAGTGAGCCTGGGGGCAGAGAGCTGGGCAGGGAACTGGGCAGAGGTGTGGGCAGGGGTGTGGGCAGGGGATGTGGGCAGGGGCTGGGCATGTCCTGCCAGCCACCCAGCCCCAGCCACCCCTCGCAGGGCTGCCTGAAGGAGAAGACCCTGCAGAACCTGGAGAAGTATGTGGTGAAGGATGTAAGTGCCTGGGGGCTGCCAGGGGCCGGAGGGTGGCAGAGCCCTTAGCTGGGTCCCTGTGCCCCACCCTTAACGCCCATGGTGCCACCTTGCCCCATGCCAGCCCCGGGTGCCACTGCTGCTGAGCCGCATGAAGGAGGTTGGGAAGGTTTTCTTGGCCACCAACAGCGACTATGACTACACCCACGTGAGGAGGAGGTGCCCCTGCCCCATGCACCCATCCCGTGCCAGACCCAGCCTGCTCCTAGGGGCGGGCCAAGCACAGGACCGGGCCTTGCCCACCCTTGGGGCAGTGGTAGAGGTGCTGGGTGTGTCTTTGCAGGCCATCATGTCCTACCTGTTCGACTTCAGCGATGATGACAAGGTGAGGCTGGTGCCCAGGGAAGGGCAGGGTGCCACTGGCATCCGCTCACCGACCCCCTGTGCAGGGTGCCATTGGCATCCCCTCGCTGAACCCCTGTGCAGGGTGCCACTGGCATCCCCTCACTGATCCCCTGTGCAGGGTGCCACTGGCATCCCCTCACTGATCCCCTGTGCAGGGTGCCATTGGCATCCCCTTGCCAACCCTCTGCACCTCCACCCTTGGCAGGCCGAGTGCCCGCAGCGCCCCTGGCGCTCGTACTTCGACCTGATCGTGGTGGACACTCGCAAGCCTCTTTTCTTTGCCGAGGGCACCGTCCTGCGCCAAGTCAACACGGTGGGCACCCCGCCGTGGGGCCACTCAGGGTGCTGGGTACCACCCGGGCAGTGCAGGGTGGGCTCAGCAGGGGGTGGGCACCGCTCTGGCCCCGCAGGACACTGGCAAGCTGCGCATCGGGACCTACACGGGGCCGCTCCAGCACTGCGCAGTCTACTCGGGTGGTGAGTGCCCGCCGGGGCCGCGCGGGGGGCACAGGCCCACAGGGTCACGCACCCCCACCACTGCCCCTTCCGGCTGGCACAGGCTCCTCGGACGTGGTGTGTGACCTGCTGAGGGTGAAGGGCAAAGAGATTCTCTACATGGGGGACCACATCTTCGGGGACATCCTCAAGTCCAAGAAGCGCCAGGGTTGGAGAACCTTCCTGGTGGTGCCCGAGCTGGCACGGGAGCTGCAGGTCTGGACGGAGAAGAGTGGTGAGCAGAGCCCAGCCAGGGCACAAGGACTTTGCCCAACCCAGCCTGGGGAGGCTGCCTGGAGCCTCCTGCCCATCTCGATGGCAACCCCAAGCCCTGGGGCAGGCCTTACCGACCAGCACTCTGCGTTGATCATGCAGGGCAGTACGGGGTGGGGGGAGGGCATCGCTGGCACTGAGCCAGCCCCAATGTCCTTGCAGAGCTGTTCGAGGAGCTCCGGAGCCTGGACCTCTTCCTGGCAGAGCTGTACCAGTGAGTGGGCACAAGGGTGGGCAGTGGTGGTGGGGGCGCTGCAGGCGTCCAGGGAGGACTGGGTGAACCCCTCGCTGGGCAGGGAGCTGGGTGGGAGCTGGGCAAGGAGCTGGGTCCCTCCCTCGGCAGGCACTTGGACAGTGGCAGCAGCGAGCGCCCAGACATCAGCTCCATCAAGCGCCGCATCCAGGTGAGGTGCCTGGGCGGGGGTGGCACCGAGCCTGGCAGCACGGCTCAGACGTGCCCCCGAAGGGTGCCCTGAGTGCTGCTTGTGCCCACAGAGGGTGACCCACGAGATGGACATGTGCTATGGCAAGATGGGCAGCCTGTTGCGCTGCGGTTCGCGCCAGACACTCTTCGCCAGCCAGCTGATGCGCTACGCTGACCTCTACGCCGCCTCTTTCCTCAACTTCCTCTACTACCCCTTCAGCTACCTCTTTCGGGCACCCCCTGTCCTGGTACGGAGCTCCTGCCCCTGCTCCCGTGCCCAAGGGCTCAGTGGGCACCCAGCCTGGCCGCCAGCCCCCTCTGAGCTCCCTCCCTGCTGCAGATGGCTCATGAGTCGACGGTGGAGCACAGCCGTCCAGACACGGGGGAGATGGGCACGGGGCTGGCGGCCTGGCTGGCACAGCGTGGCCAAGTGGGCCAACAGGTGGGTGGCACGGGGCTGGAACGCCTGCTGGCTGCGGGCGTGGGAGTGCCAGCACTGGGTCCTGTGCCTGCTGAGCCTCTCACCTCTCTCGCAGACTGCAGGAGGCCTCCAGGACTCCAGCGGGGAGGAGGAGGATGATGGAGAAGCCTGAACCCACCCCAGCACTGATGGCTGGTGAGCTGGCAGGTGCCAGCCCCTGGAAGGGCATTTGGTGGCCCTGGCCCATTTGTGCTGCCAGCTGGCAGGCTGAAGCCACCCCTGGTCAGCCTCCAGTGGTCAGAGGGTTGGTGGCCCTGGCCCAAGCGGCACATCCTGCCTCTCCCTGTGCTGTGGTGCCAGGAGAGGGACCCATGGGCTGCCCAGTGCCCCCACCTCTATTCATTAGCCTCCCAACCAGCTCAATGCCAGCCTGGTGCTGCCCAATGCCAGGATGAGGTGGCAGTGCCACACTCAAGCTATTGCAGGAGCCTGTGGGCTCAGCAGCTCCTGCTCCTCCAGCTTGGGCACCCCAGCCTCAGGCACGTACTCTGGGTTGGGTGTTGCTTGGGCACAGGAGGCAGCTGCTGTGCCACCTTCTTCTTTCTGCCCTCTTCTATTTATAAATCTTCAGCTCCTGGCCCTGCGTTGGCCGAAGGACAACACAGGGATCGGGGCAGAGGTCAAATCCCTAATCCTCAGCCACACCTTCCCCTGGCACCGTGCTGCACCCTGGGGCAAAAGGCTGGCACAGGACCCCCAGAGCCTGCTCCCAGGCCCCTCAATAAAGCTGCTGAACCATGATTGGTTGTCCCTGCACCAGGGGAGGCAAAGGGGAGGACAAGGACAGGCCTGAGGTGGTGGGAAGGTGCCAGCGGAATTCTTTTCCACCCTGTTCCACTCATTCCCAGGGAGCAGCCAGGCCCCAGCTGCTGGCCCATCACCAGCTGTGGGTGCCAGGCCAGCCTCTGGGGAGCGGTTGGTGCTGATGGGGGCCCTAACCACACTGCCAGGGCTCAGCCCATCCTGACCCTCAGCTGTGTTCAGGGCTCTGGGAGCCTGGTCCAGTGCAGATCTTGCTGTGCCACCTCCTTCTCCTCAGGTGGGCTCATGTACTGCAGGTACCCCAGTCTCTCCACCCTTTGCCAGCCTGGCATGGCTAGCATTGCCACACCTGACTCAGGACAGCAGGGCTGTGGGTGCCTCTCAGCAGGGACCATCCAGATGCTGCCCAGCACAGGCCTTGAGCCACTGCTCACAGAGCAGCAGGAGGTGCCTGGCACCAGGATGCTGCAGGGCAACCTGGGCATGAACCAGCACCACGGCAGACCCCGGGCACGCAGCCCCCACCCCTCACAGGCCACACTGCAGCACTATTGCAAAGTTTTGTGTATTTAAAATGGTGCCCCCAGGGCTGAAAGGTCTCAAACAGGCACAAGAGCTCAGGCAGCCATGCCCAGGGCAGTGACGAGCAGCCTGCCCCTCAGCAGCACTCAGGGGCACACAAACTGACCCCCTCCAGCTCCGTCACCTCGGGCAGGGCCTCGTTTCTGCGGAAGAGGAACTGAGTCTCCTCCTCTGGCTGCAGGATCTCTCGCAAGGAGGACACCACCGGGTCGTGGTCCTTCAGCATCTCCGGGTAGTGCCTCCCTGCCCGCTCGATGCGCAGCGAGCGCCGCACTGGCGTCAGCAGCTTCAGCACCCGCCCGCCCGGCAGCTCCCGGCCCCTGCGGAGTGACACAGCCCTTGGGCACAGCCTGCGCGGCGCTGGCACACGGGGGGCTCGCTGCCAGCAGCGGGCGGCTCGGCCTTACCTGGGTGCAGACGTGACCTGGAGCTTGACCGAGATGGGCAGGCAGGGAGTGGCTGCCCCAAGTTGCCTCCTGCCCGGGCCAGGCGTGGCAGTGTCGCAGGGGATGGGCAGCTCAGCCTTTGCCCCTGGCACGAGAGGGAAGGAACAGTGTGGGCTGCAGAGGGGGCAGCTGGGCAGCTGGGCAGGGCTCCCACCCTGCTGCACGCAGAGCCAGGCTGGGGAAGGACCATGCCCAGCCCTGGTCCAGCTCTGAGCTCAGCATTCTGCGTTCCCACAGCTCTCAGTCTCCAGCAGAGGCAGCAGGTGCAGGGGGCAGGGGCAGGCTGCAGCTGTGCCCCTGCCCACCCTGCTGCGGCAGGGAACCTCAGCCTGCCCAGGCTGCAGTCTGCCCACTGGTGCCCACATTACCTTCTGTTGTTTGGTCTGCAGCCTTCATCATGTCCAGGACAACTTCTCTGAGCTCCTGGAGTGGCTGCAGGGGAAGCAGAGCACAGCACAGGTGAATGCAGCAAAACCCAGGGACAACCAAACAGTAGAGCAGGGTTTGGCTGCATCCTGGCACGCTGGAGACAGGGCATGGGGCTGCACAATTCTTCTCCAAGAGAGATGCCAGCACAGAGGCCTGGCTTGGGCAGGTGACCACCCGGCAGGTGGTGCAGTGGCACTGCCCTCACACTGCCCTGGCGAGGCCAGCCCGAGGTGTTTCCCTGGGGTGCAGCAGCAGCAGCTGCAGCCCTGCAAGGGCTGTGGACAGTGACCTGTGCTACTAAACTCATGCCCAGAGCCAAGCCCTGGGTGCCAGGGGGGCTGCTGGCAGGAGGGGCAGGGTAGGGCCTGGCTCACTCACGGCGGCACCGGCGCAGACAGCAGCTCGGTAGAGCCCTGCCAGGTCCCAGGGGCTGCCCTCGGCCAGCAGCTTGGCTCTGCAGATCCAGAACTTGGCAAACCTCTCTGCCTGGGGCACAGCAGACAGCATGGCCTGGACCTCCTCAGCCTGGGCACCCTGCAAGAAGCACCAGAGAAGGTTCAGCTGTGAGGGCCAGAGGTGTGTACTGGGGGAAGTGCCAATGCGCAGCTGCCCCCCAGGGCTCCCTGCCTAAAAGAGGGGCAGAAGGGTCTGGGTCACCTCCTGCATGGCCACAGGCAGCCAACAGCTGCCCTGCCCCTGCCTCCTTGGCAAAGGGAGTCCGGGGTCTGAGAAGGATGTGGAGGGACAAGCTCCTGCTAGCCCTGCAGCATCCCCAGAGCTGATGCCCCAAGCAGGGATACTCCTCCCAGCCTCCAGCTGCAGACTGCACTGGCAGGCACCACAGCGTGGGCAGTGGCACACAGGAGCCCTGTGAGTGGATGCTGCCCCCTTCACCCTGAGGCACCATGCCAGGAGCCTCTGGCCTCTCCAAATCTCCATGGGGACCTTTCCTGCCCCTGTACATGAAGAGACTCCTCTGGCAACCCAGGTCAGGCCAGGGAGGATGTCTGAGGATGTGGCCCTCACCTCCTGGGATGCTCCAGGGCAAGAGGAGGCAAATCAAAGAGCAACTTCCCCATTCCCACCTCCTCCAGCAGCCTCAGGCACTCTGTGAAGTGGCTGTTGGCCTGCTCCAGGGAGGACTGCTCTGGGCTCTGCTGCTGCTCCTCTTGCTTCTTGGCTGTTCTGCAGGACTCCTTCACTGGGTTCTTCTGCAGCAGAGTCATTGGTGGCCTCTTGTAGGTCTTGCCTTTGGATGCCAACCACTCCTGCAGCTGCCTCCTGCCGAAAGACCAAAGGATCCCTAGTACCACCCCAGCAGCTGGCCAGGACTTGCCAGCCTCCAGTTTTCTCTTGGAATCTCCCTCCTACCAACTTTGTGCTCAGGAAGAGCCACATCTGTCCTGAGAACGCTTCTGAGATCTGGGTGGGGAGGGGGAAAAGCCTCCCGGGCTTTAGTGTGCCCTGGAAAAAGCAGAGCATCCACTGCTGCCAGCCGCAGGGTACCCCCAGATCCCGTCCCCACCTCTTCTGAGACAGCCTCCTCCCGAGAGGCATCCGGCAGACGCAGAGCCCCGCAGCGGGGGTGCGGCCGCCGCAGCTCTGCTGTGCCCCGCAGTGGGCACAGAGGCAGCTGCAGCCACTCACTTGCGGTCCGCGGCCGTGGGGGTCCTGGGGACGCGCCCGGGGAACATCTCTTTCCGCGGCGGCTCGGGGCCAGCCCTGCCCCTGCTGCTGCCCCTGCAGCCGCTCTCCAGCGCTGGGGCTGCGCAGCTCTGCCTGTTGCAGGGCTGCTTTCGCGGGGCTGGTGCTCGGGAGGCTGCCGTGTGCCCGGCTGGTGCCACCTTCGTGCCAGCCTCCCCTTTACTCGGAGGCTTCTGCTGTCGCATGGTGCAGCCCAGCTTCAGGCTGGATGGCAGCTGTGTGGGCCCTTGGGGTCTGCTGGAGGCCAGAGGCTTTGTGGGAGATCTTTTCACGTGGGAGGGTCTTGCTGTGCTACTTCTCTCCTGGTTTGCCCCTGGCTTTTTATGCAGCAAATGGGCAGAAGCTGTGGGTGGCCGTGGGGGACGAGTTTTGGTGCTTGGGTTCCTGGAGCCTGTGCCTGTTGGCCTGGATTGCCCAGGAGCTGGCTTGTCCTTAGCCTGCTGGGTGCCCACTTTGGCCCTGATGCCCGTGGTGGTCGAGCTCTGCCTGGCAGTCAGGACTCCTTTGTGCCCAGCAGCCTGCAGAGCCTTGTCCAGCACAGGCCTTGCAGAGGCTCTGCCTTGGGTGTTCTCTTTGTTGTCCCCCAGCTTGTCCTGCAGGCCCTCACCCAGACTGGAAGGTGCCCCAGGATGGGGTTGCTCACCCCCAGCTGGAGGGGCTGCAGAGTCCTGGGCAGGCTTCTTGCTACTTGCTGGATGTAGGTTGCTGGAGGTTGCAGCTGGCAGCTTGCCCCTGGGCTGCACAGAACAGCTCAGGCCTGGCCCTGCGGGCAACTTTGTGCCCTTCCTTGGCTGCTCTGGAGGAAGCCCTGATGCCCTCTGGGCTGCAGCTGAAGGCTTCTGCTGAGCAGCAGAGCCAATGTGCTGCATGGGCTTGGCACCAAGCTTGCCATCCTTTGGAGCACCCTTTGGCACAGGTCTGCCAGCATCCTTCTTGTTCCTGTCAACCTGGAGGGAGAAGGAAAGTTCAGCTCCAAGGAGGGCTCAGGAAGCAAAGCTCAGCTCCAAGGACCCAGCAGCTTGCTCCTGCCCCAGCCCTGCTAGCCATGGGGATGTGATGCAGAGATCTGTGGTGACAAAGCAGTTGTCAGCAGAGTAAGAACACAATCCCCAGCAGCACAGGGGCTGAGGATCAGACTCTCAACCTAAGTTCTTCTGGAAAAGAAGCCTGGAGAAAAGAAAGCTCCAGGGAGAGCTCAGAGTTGCATTTCGAGACCTGCAGGGGAGCTGCAGGCAGGGTGGGGAGGGATTGTTCAGAAGGGCCTTTGGGGACAGGCTGAGGGCAGCGGTTTGGAACAGGAGCAGGGCAGAGTTAGATTGGACCTCAGGAGGAAGTTCTGCACAGTGAGGGCGGGGAGAGCCTGGCACAGGCTGTCCAGGGCTGTGCTTGAGGCCTCATCCCTGCAGACATTCAAGGTCAGCCTGGATGTGTCCCTGTACAGTCTGCTCTGGCTGGAGGTGTCCCTGCTGAGGGCAGGGGACTGGGCAAGATGCCCTTGGAGGGTCCCTTCCAGCCTGATGCATTCCAGTCTCATGGCTCATTGCCAGCTCTTTAGCACTGCGTTGGCTGCACCCCACTTGGCATCAGGATCCCAGTTTGGGTGCCCAGTTGCATGCAGACCCAAGCAAGGAATGTAAAACCAGCCTCAAAGGACTCACCTGGCCTGGTTTAGGAGCTGCTTTTAAGGGTGGGTCCCTCTGGTCCTTCCCACAGGGTCTGCAGGGAGTCAGAGAAGGAGGCAGGTTAGTGCCCAGCAGCTGCAGAAGGGGTTCAAGACCCAACCCCCTGCTGGGTGTGCCAATCACAGTAGCTCCTAAGAAGTTGCCCAGGAAGAACCAGGAAAAATGAATTCTGTTTTCTACACCTGGCAACAGAACAGCAACACAAAGCGTCCATGTGCCAGGCTGGCACAGAGCTGGCACCAGAACAGCTGCTGCAGGCAGAGGCTTGGCAGAGGGTGGCTCTGGATGCCGCTGCCCCCAGCCAAGTGTCCTGTCTTGCCCTGCATGCTGCCAGCAGCTGAGGTGCATCCCAGCTAGCTGCTGCCACGCTGCAGGGCATGGCAATGCATGGGGGCACAGCAGCCAGGTCTGCTGTGCCATGGAGAGTTGCACAGCCATGGTCACCAGCTGTGCCAGCATGTGCTGGTTTGAGCTAATTGGAATATTTTTTTTTTTTTAATAGAGAAAATTGTACTGTAGGCTGTGAAGGAAAACAGTGGTGATGTCTACTTCACTTAGAGGCTTGCTGTGATGTTTAGGTATAAGAAAACCAAAACAAAGAAGACAAGAGTCTCTCGAGTGGGCAGTCTGGGTCACGAGGGACTTGCTTGCTGCTTGGGTCTTGGGCTAGCAGCTCTGGCTTCTCCTCTCTGCTGAATAACTTCACTAACCACTTTTCTTCTAATCCTCCCCAGCCGATCCTCCTTGCGCATAAGCCAAACCTTGGGGTAAGGTGTGGGGAGAAGGTGGAAGGGTGGTTGGGAGCCACTCCTGGGGTCTCTGATTTCTGGGAGGCGTGTTGTGTTTCTGTATTACCTTAAACTCGTATATTTCTGTAAAGATTCCTGTCTATACTGTATATATTTGCTTGTATATTGTGCTGAGCTGTAAATATAGCTTCATCTCTTAACTTCCAGCCGGCTGAGAATCTAGTCTGGGTCATTTTAAAGTGTGGGGGGGTGGGGAACTCCCAAACCATCACATAGCAGCAGCCTCCATCCTCTGCTTCTTCAGCTGAAGCCCTCAGACAGCAACCAGTTGCAGGTTTCTGCTGCCTGGAGCTAGCAGCTCAGCAATGAGGGAAGTTTAGTGCCTGTGCAGAGACTTCTCTGCAGTGAAGCAGCCTGGAGTGCCAGGGCAGTGCCATCTTTTCTGCACAGGTGGTGCAGGATGCCATCAAGGAAGACCACAAATCTCCTCTCCTTGTTCCTGTTGTCTCAGGGCAGTTCTCCACTGCCTGCTTTGCCTCCTGCTCCTCTTTACTGCTCCGTGGCCTCCTTCGCTCTGCAGTGCCACCAGCTCTCCCTGCTGTGAGGAATCTTTCAGGAGCCCAAGGGCAGCAGCAGCTGCATTCAGAGCTTTGCATCGAGGTGCCAGTGGGCAGCTGCTGTGCTTGCGGCACCCAGCCCTGCTCCAGAGGCACCCAAGGGCTCCCAGAGACCCCTGAAAATGCCCCTTCCTGCCACTAAAAAGCAGCTGTGGGACCTGACCCAACCTCTCTTCAAGGAACCAGTTACAAAGCTGAGCTGCAAGCCTAAAGAGACCTCTTCTGCTGCACCCACGAGCTGAGCTGATCTCACAGAGCCTCAGAAAACACCCTGCGGGACAGCATCAGGCAGCAGGAAACCTCAGCAGGCAAAGCATCCCACAGAGTGCTGCTGGGGTGCTGTGAGGGCAGAGCAGTGGCCTTCAGAGTAGGGCATTGGCAGGAGGTGAGAAGGGCTGGCAGAAGAGCACCACAAGTGGTTTGGGTCACAGGGGAGCCTTAGAGATGCTCCAGTCCAGCTCCCTGCTGACTTACTTTGCACTTGGGCCTCCCAGGTACTCCTGGAGGTGTCCTCTCTGCTCTCCTGCAAAGAGACCACAGAACAGGAGGGGTTGGCAGGGACCTCTGGAGATGACCCAGTCCAACCCCCCTGCGAGGGACACCCAGGAACACTCCAGGTGGATTTGGAATGTCTCCAGAGACGGAAACTCCAGCCCCTCTCTGGCAGCCTGCTCCAGGGCTCCACACCCTTACAATGAAGAAGTTTAGATGCAACTTCTGATGGCCAAGCTTGTGCCCAGGGTGTCTTGGGCACCACTTAACAACTCTGGTTCTGTCTTCCTGACACCTACCCTTTGAGTGTTGATCAGCATTGATCAGATCCCCCTCGGGCTGCTCTTTCCCTGACTTTAGCCCAAGCTCTCTCAGCCTTTCCTCATGACAGAGTTTTTCCAGTCCCCTCGGCAGCCTTTTCTGTCCCCCTCTCCAGCACGTCCCTGTCCTTCCTGAGCTGGGGAGTTCAGACCTGGAGCCACTGTCCCAGCCGTGGCCTCGCCAGGGCAGGGGAGGTGAGGAGGTGGCAGGAGCTGCAGTGCAGCCGTCGCAGCCTGTGTCTGGTTTCTCTCGCACCCACAGCACCAACACGCAGGTCTCCTCAGCTCCCCCTCCGAGCCTGGAGGTTCGCAGAGCATCTCCCTGCACACAAACACTGCCGGGTCCTGGACCCACTCAATGGGCTGGAAAGGACCTCGAAGATCATCCAGTCCCAACCCCCCTTGCTTGGGGGAGGACATCTCCCACCAGCCCAGGCTCAAGGCCTCGTCCAGCCTGGCCTTGAACACCTCCAGGGCTCCGCAGGCTCCCAGGGCAGCCCGCTCCGGTGCCTGCCTACGCAGGGCGGCACGGGCACCCAAGGAGTAGAGCTCTGCTGCGCGGGGCAGGGGAGGGGAGATGCTGCCTCTGCTTCGGCCGTGTGCCCCCCGAGCCCCTGCCCCAATGCGGCCAAGCCCTCTGCCAACGAAGGCACCTGGAACGGAGAGGTGCGGCCAGGGGTACCCCTGGCACCCCCGGGGCCGTTCCTGGGGCATGCCTGGCAGAGTTCGGTACCAGTCTGTCCTGTCCTTAAAGCTCTCCCACCCTCACCTGCCAGCCAGGGCTGTCAGGGCACCTCGGTGCCCCCCTGCCAGCACCCCTGCCCCCGAGGCCCCCAGGAGCTGCACCTCTCGCAAGGCGCCGGCAGCGCAGCGGCGCAGCCCCTAGACCGCCCTGATGAGCTCCCAGCGCCGGCAGCCACCTCCTGCGATCCCTGCCCAGGGTCGGGCACAGCCATCCCCGCCCGAGCGGCACCTCCCGCCCCACGGAGCGCACCCCGGGCCCTGTCACCGCGGGGACCCCATACAGCGGCTGTGTGCCCCCACCCGAGGCCCTCCGCTCGCTGACGGCCCCGCGGCAACGCCCAGCCCCGATCCCCCTCAGGGTGTCCGCTCCCCTTCAGCCCCCGGAGGACCCCCGAAGCCTCACCCTGCTCCATCACCGCCGCTCGCCTCGGCGCGGCCAAACGCCCGCCCGTCAACGGCGCGCCGCGCCCATCGGCCACCGCTTCCTTCAAACCGACCAATAGAGGGCGAGAAAACAGCGCCTCCTTGCAGTGAGGCGAGAGAGAGCATCTGTGAGTGGCTAGAGGCGGGCAGGGGCGGGGCCAAGGCGACCACTCGGGCAGCCCTCGCACTGGGCGGGGCCGGTACCAGCTGCTGCCTCTCGGGGAAGCGCAGCGCTGCCCGGGCTGCCTCTGCCGAACCCCCGCTGCACCCTGCCAGACTGTGCCACAGCGCGGCTCGCAACAGCCCTTGGAAGGCTCCAGGCTGGAGGCACAGTGGCTGGAAACTGCCTGGTGAAAAAAAAAGACCTGGGGGTGCTGGGTGACAGCAGCTTGAGGTGGGCACTGTGAGTGCATCACTGGGCACTGTGGGTGCAGCACTGGACATTGCTGGTGGCCTTCTTGGCCACCTGGGCACTCCCTGGCTCACCTTCAGCTGCTGCAAACCAGTGCCC
>VWYK01000047.1:52748-63565 GCA_013399775.1 Semnornis frantzii | reverse complement strand
GGTCCCTCCTCTGCAGCCCTTCCTGCCCCGCGCCTCCGCCCGCGGGGCCGCGCCCAGGGCGCTCCGTTCCGCCCCGCCCGGTGGGTGGGTCTCGCGCGGGCCCGGTGGGGCCTTCTTGGGCGGCCTCGGAGGGCTCGGGCGGCGTCGTTCGAAGGGGGTCTGCGCCTTCCCTTCGGCTGCCGCGGAGCCTTTAGTTGCCGCCGTCCCTGCCCCGTCTGTTGCTGGAGCAGCCCTGGCCCTGCCGCTCCGTTAAAGCTGAGCTCGGTCCCGTTTGACCGCCCCCTGGGAGCTCAGCGCCTGGGGCAGGTGCCAGGAATTCCTCCTGGCAGAGGTCAAATGTTCCTTAATCTGCTTAACGATGTGCTCCTGCCTGTCCCGGCTGTGGAACGTCCCCGTTCCGTGACCTCTTGGCGCAGATTTGCCTGCGAGAGCCCAGCCAAAGCCTCTTCTACAAAAGACATCCAGCACCAGCCTGGTTCTGCTTGTTTCGGGGCAAACCCTGGCACCGAGCCCCTCGTTTTCTGGAAAGGTCACCAGGACGCTGCTGAGTGGCAGCACTGAAACCCGACACCAGGGCTGGAGCTGGCACCGACACTTGTGTCCCCCAGCGCCAGGCCGCCGACCCCTCGCTGCGGTCTTGGTGCTCGAGGAGGGGAGCCGAGAGGACACCCCCAGTGCTTGCCATGCTCCTTGTGCTGCTCCTGGGCTGCCCTGGTCCTCGTGTGACTGTGGGGAGAAGGGAGCAGGCAGGGTGGGAAGCAGGGGTGAACTTCCCCCTGCCCCTGGAGCGATCCGGGGTCTTCCTCGGGCTCTTGGGCCCAAGGTCTGTGGTGGCAGGAGGTGTAGCTGCCGCTGCCGAGCAGAGGGAGGTTCAGCCCGGGGGGTCTGGAGGCCTGGCTGCCGAAATGCTGCTCCCGGAGGTTTTGTTTTGCTCCAGTCTTGCTGCAAACGTCCCTTTCAGCCCGGCGAGCGCAGGATGGCTGCTGTGACATTGAGCTGCTGCTCGTTCAGCTGGTTGGGGTTATGGAAGCCATCCAGTTGGGTCACCTCCAGCCTCGGGTCCTGCCTCTCGTGGAGGAGCCTGGGTGAAAAGGGCAGCTCCAAGAACTGCTGACTCCAAGTCCCAGAGCTTGCTCTGCACTGCTCTTGCTCCAACACCTGCCCTGGGGCTGTGGCCCCGGTTGCTGTGTGTGGCCAGGAGCAAGGTTGGCTCCAGGTCCTCCTGCGTGTGCACAAGTGCCGCAGGGTGGACAACGCTGGAGGACCTTGGAGGAGTCCCAGAGCAGCCCTGGCTGGTGGCTGTGGCTTCTCTGGGCCTGCCAGCTCCATCAGCCCTCTTGGGGGGAGCGTGTAAGCAGTGCTGAAGGTCAGATCTGACCTGGAACCCACATCCCAGGTCCCAGGGAACTTCCCTGTAGAAGAGTTCTTCCCAGCTTTGTCCAGGGGCTAAGTTGGTGGGAAGGGAAAAGTGTGGCCAAGCTAAGCTGGTGTGAAGGGTAAAGTGTGGCCAAGCAGAGAGGCTGCAGCAAAACCTGAAGCTGAGACCTGGGAGACAGAGTGGCAGAAGGAGCTTCCATTCTAGGCTGGCACCCTGAGAGCTGCCCTGCAGCCTGCAGAGACTTCAGGGGTGCATGGAGCCGAGCTGCAGGGAAAAGCTGTTGGCGAGTGGGAAGATCCAGCTGGAAGTGCTGCTCCCAGCACCCTCTGAGCCTGGTCCTTCCCAGTGGGCCTGCAGATGGGGCCAGACTGTCCTCCTCCTGCCATGGTCTTGGCTTCAGGGAGAGATTTTCCTGCTTAAAACAAGCAGAAAAAGGATTCCCAGAGGAAGAATAAAACAATCAAAGGAAGCCAAAGTGTGCTGGGTGGCTTGACTGATGGGGAAGGAGGAGATTGTGTTGGAACTGAGAAGGAGGGGCAGATTAATTGAAAGTTAATTAGTCCTCTGCTGTGAGGATGAGGTGAGGGAGCTGGGGGGGGGGGGCAGCCTGCAGAGGAGAAGGCTCCAGGGGCACCTCAGAACTACTGCCAGTGCCTGAAGGGATCCTGCGGGAAGGCTGCAGAGAGACTTTTGCTGAGGGGGTCTGAGCCAAGCCAAGGGGGAATGGTTTAGAGCTGAGGCAGAAGTTATTGAGTATGAGGGTGGTGAGAACCTGGCACAGGCTGCCCAAGGAGGCTGTGGAGCACAGAATCACAGAATGTGATCTTTGATTTGCTCTTTGATCCCATTCTGTGCTCCACAACCTCCCTGGAGGTGTTCAAGGAGCCTGACACAGGCTTCCTAGGGAGGCTGTGGCCGCCTCCTCCCTGGAGGTGTTCAAGGCCAGGCTAGATGAGGCCTGGAGCAACCTGGGCTCGTTGAGAGGTGTCAGGGTGGTTGGAGCAGGTCTCTGAGGTCTCTTACAACCTGAGTTGTGCTATGAAAAACTGATCCTAAGCTCAGCTTTCTGTGCCCATGGTAGGGAGGCTGCAGTAGGTGACCTCCGAGGTCCTTTCCCCCCAAGCCATGCTGTGAAGCACTGATCCTAAGCTCAGCTCCTCATGCCCGGGGCTGGCAGAGCTGTGGGGGTGGACTCTGCTCTGGGCTCTCCTGCACCACTTTCTAACTCACTTTTCCCTTCTCTCCCAGCAGGAGCTTGTGTGAGGTGACAGGACAAAGATGCTGAACTTAAGGACTTGTGTGGCAAAGCTGAGGCCCTTGACAGCCTCTCAGACTGTAAGGACTCTGCCCCGGCACAGGCTGGCAGCACCCAGGACGTTCACACACATCCGGTGCTACAGTGCACCAGTGGCTGCAGAGCCCTTTTTAAGTGGGACTAGTTCAAACTACGTGGAGGAAATGTACTATGCCTGGCTGGAGAACCCCAAAAGTGTCCACAAGGTAAGGAGCAGTCCCCCCAGGGGCCACCTCTGCCTGTAAGCAGTGGGGCCAGGTAAGTGCAGGTGTCCCACGGAGGGCAGGACTCGGCCGGAGGGGACAGGAGGTTGTGGATGCTGCTTCTGCCTGGCATTGCCCCAGAGGGGGCTCAGCAGCTGCTGGAGCAAGAGCCAAGAGGAGCTTCTGTGTGCCAGAGGAGACGCCGTGGGCAGCATCTTGCATCAGGAGTGGATACAAGCAAGGCCCCTTCCTGGGAGTGCACCTCGGATGAGCCTCTGATGGTTCCTTTCCTGCAGCTGGGATGGCTCAGCAGGAGGGCTCAGGCTGCAGTGGGGGCAGGGCTGCTGTGCCTGACTTGGTTTGCTTCTTGCTTCGGGTGCTGGTGCCTGGTGGGGCAGGTGGATCACAGCTGAGCTCCACTTTGAGCTTGTGGGCATGAGAGCCAGATCCTGCTCTGCAGCCTGGGGCTGGGGGCCAGAAGGATTCCCACCTGCTCCCAGGCTTAAAACTGGGAAGGCAACCACCTTGGGCAGCATGCAGAGGCTGTCTGCATCCCAGCTGCTGCAGCTCCAGCAGGCAGAAGGTCGAGATCTGTAATGCAGAGTCCAGAGGGCTTGGCTGACAAGAGAGTTGCTAGAACCCAGCTGCATTGGTGCCCATGCTGTGCCCAGTGGTGGTCCCTGGGGATCGGGACTGGGCCAGTTCTGGCCAATACCATCCTTAGTGACCTGGGGGGTGGCACATCGCACCACAGCCCACCAGGCTGTGCTACCATCCCTGAGAGCTGGGGGAAGGAGGACCTCGTGGAGTTCAACAAGGACAAGAGCAGAGTCCTGCAGCTGGCAAGGAGCAGCAGGCAGCAGGGCAGGGCTGATGATGTCCTGCTGGGAAGCAGCTCCATGGAGAAAGCCCTTGGAGTGCTGGTGGGCAGCATGGGCCAGCAAAGTGCCCTTGTGGGCAAGAGTGCCAAGGGCATGCTGGGGTCAGGCTGCAGGGCTAGGGAGGTTCTGCTGCCCCTCTGCTCTGCCCTGCTGAGACCACAGCTGCAATCCTGTGCCCAGTTTGGGGCTCCCCAGTCCATGAAAGACAAAGACCTGCTGGGGAGAGCCCGGGGGGGCTGTGAGGATGCTGAGGGGAGTGGAACTGCTCTGCTGTGGGTAAGGACTGAGGGCCTTGGGGGCGCTTGGTCTGGAGAGGAGAAGGCTGAGAGGAATCTGATCAGTGTCTGTAAACCCCTGGGGGTGGGTGTCAGGGTGAAGGGGCCAGGCTATGTTTGGTGGTGCCCACTGATGGGACAAGCAACAGCAGGCAGAAGCTGGAGCCCAGGAGGTTCTGCCTGAAGATGAGGAGGAGAAACTTGTTTGGTGTGAGGGTGCTGGAGCCTGGAGCAGGCTGCCCAGAAAGGTTGTGGAGTCTGCTCTGGAGACTGCCAAGACCCACCTGGATGTGTTCCTGTGTGCCCTGCCCTGGGTGCCCCTGCTTGGTCTGGGGTTGGACTCAATCATCTCTGGAGGTCACTTCCAGTCCCCAGCACTCTGTGCTGTGCTGTTTCTTTTGAGGCTGAGCCAAGGAGCACAGACTTGGAAATCCCAGAAGGGCTCATGCTGGAAGGGAGCTCAGAGCTCCTCTGCTTCAACCTCCCTCCGCAGCCAGGAACACCTCAGCTGCCCAAGGCCTCGTCCAGCCTGGCCTTGAACACCTCCAGGCAGGAGGCAGCCACAGCCTCCCTGGGCAGCCTGTGCCAGGCTCTCACCACCCTCACACTCAACAGCTTCTGCCTCAGCTCCACTCTAACCCTGCTCTGCCTCAGCTCCAAACCATTGCCCCTTGGCCTGCCTCAGACCCCCTCAGCCAAAGTCTCTCTGCAGCCTTCCTGCAGGCTCCCTTCAGGCACTGGCAGCAGCTCTGAGGTGCCCCTGGAGCCTTCTCCTCTGCAGGCTGCACCCCCCCAGCTCCCTCAGCCTCTGCTCACAGCAGAGCTGCTCCAGCCCTGGCAGCATCTTTGTGGCCTCCTCTGGCCTCACTCCAGCAGCTCTGAGTCCTTCTGCTGCTG
This sequence comes from Semnornis frantzii, assembly GCA_013399775.1. Lineage (NCBI taxonomy): Eukaryota > Metazoa > Chordata > Aves > Piciformes > Ramphastidae > Semnornis > Semnornis frantzii. The sequence goes on along the minus strand of VWYK01000047.1, from coordinate 58,637 downwards.
GGGACAGGATTGGAGGAGAGGTCTGAGCAGAGCCAAGGGGCAGGGTCCCCTCTCCTGCCCCCTGCCCACACTGCTCTGGCTGCAGCCAGCACACAGCTGCCTTAGGGCAGCAGGAGCGTCCTGCTGGCTCCTGGGCAACTGCTCAGCACCCAGCACCTCCAAGGCTCTCTCTTCAGGGCTGCTCTCAATGCCCTCTGCCCCCAGCCTGGAGTTGTACCTGGGGCTGGCACTGCCCAGCTGCAGGACCTTGCCCTGTGACTTATTGAACTTCCTGCAGCTGGCACTGGTCCAGTTCTCAAGCCTGTCAAGGTCCTTCTGGATGGATCTCTGTCCGTGAGTGAGGAAAGACTGCGAGCCAGGGGTGCAAGCCAGGCCCTCAGGGCAGGGCTGCTGTAAGGCCATGGACATGCTGTGGTCTGAGGCTGAAGGCTGCACCGTGCAGGTGCCACTGGCAGCCACAGTCCTGCCCCTGGGCAGTGCTCCCTGCTTTGGGTCCACAGAGCTGCTGCTTCCTGGGTGCTGCTTGAGCAGACTGGCAGAGCCCAGGGCAGCTGGCTGGAGGTGTCTGAGTGCTGCAACCAGGCCTCTGCCTCTGCTCTGCTCTGCTCCTGGCTGCTCTCTGAGGCAGCCCCCTGCAGCCCCCTGCACTCCTTAGGGGCAGGGTAGTGCCTGCAGCACTCTGCAGGGGAGTGCAGGCTAGGAGGAGCCTCTGGAGCTCTGCTGGCATCCAGCATGGAGGTGACCTCCAGCTCCAGGCCAGAGCAGGTCGCTCAGAACCTCCTGCACCTCCAAGGGTGCAGCTGCAGCACCTGCCCAGGCCAACGATCTGGTGAGGATCTGCAGTCTGCCCTGCAGCCCAGGTGCCCCCTGAAGCTCTTCCCAGTGCCAGTGCAGGAGGCCAGGGCAGTGCAGGAGTAGTTTTGCCTCCAGCCTGGCTGGGAATGGTGGCAGCAGGAGGATGCTGTGCCAGTGGAAGTGGCCTTGGCATGGCCAGGAAGCAGACCTGGTGCTGCCGGGCTGAGCAGCAGCCTTCAGGGACTGCTCCAAACCAAACCAGGCTGGCACCCTGCGTGGCAGGAAGGGTTTGGACCAGGCAGGTTGGACTTTGCAGGTGGCTCCCAACCATTCTGTGGTCCCACAAAATGCAGCTGCAGGTCCCCAGACCTGGTGGGGTTAATACCTGGGTTGGGGCGGACTTCCCTGTTGCCCCTGGCCCTCACACTTGGCTCTCCTGGCTGCAGCTAACTTCACTCCCGTGACCCCCTTTTAGCTCCCAGCTGTGCCTCTGCCTCCTCTCCACACTTTTCTGTGGCTCTCTTGTGCCTCTGGGACACTGAGGAGCTGCAGTGGGGTTGGTGTTGATGCCCCTGGGGCTCCTGCAGGCTCTCTGGCATGAAGTGGCAGCAACACTTGAACCTTCTCTGTCCCTGAGCAGTGTTGGCAGGGGCAGAGCCTAGGGTGGAGGTCCCAAAGCCAGTTGGGCTATCAGGGGGAGCTGCCTGCAGCTTATCTGTGCCCTGCAGGGAGCAGAGCTCAGCTGCTGTCCACTGCTGCTGTTAGCTGGGGAGGGTGAGACCTGCCCCCTGAGACCTCCCCCCAGAGGGCATCTGCCCCTTCCTTGCCTGCTGTTACCAAACCCTCAGCCAGTGGCACTGTCACAGCTATGCAGAGTGGTTCAGTGGTGCCTGAACCTGCAGGACCTCTGGAGTTCACCCAGTCCATACCCACCTTGCCCGTGCCAGAGGGCACCCCCAGCAGCCTGCCCAGCAGCACAGTGCCCAGGGGGGGTTGGCAGCTCTGCACAGACTCCACAACCTCTCTGGGCAGCCTGCTCCAGCCCTTGGCACCCTCACCCCAAACAACTTTCTCCTCCTGCTCAGCTGCAGCCTCCTGGGCTCCACTTTGTGCCCCTTGGCAGCACTCAGCAGAGCCTGGCCCCAGCCTCTTGCCCCCCACAGCTCCTTCAGCTCTTGCTGGGCACTGCTCAGATGCCCTCTGGGGCTGCTCTCCTGCAGGCTCTCAGCCCCAGGCCTCTCAGCCTTTGCTCCTGCCAGAGCTGCTCCAGGCCCCTCAGCATCTTCCCAGCCTGCCCTGGGCTCTCTGCAGCACTTCCCAGGCTCTGCAATTGGGGAGCCCAGACCTGGAGCCAGGACTGCAGCTGTGGCCTGCCCAGGCCAGAGCAGAGGGCACCACAACCTCCCTTGCCCTGTGCCCACACTCTGCTGTCTGCCCCCCAGGACCCCCCTAGGGCCTCCTTGCCCAGCAGGGCACACTACTGCCTCCTGGGCACCTTCTTGCCCCCCAGCACTGCCAGCTCCTGCTCCTTGGAGCTGCTCCCCAGCAGGTCCCCCCTCAGCTGTGCTGCTGCAGGAGGTTGTTGGTGCCCAGGGGCAGGATCCTGCCCTTGCCCTGCTTCAACCTCCTCAGGTTCCTCTGCCCCAGCTCTGCAGCCTGCCCAGGCCTCTCTGGATCTTGGCTGTGTCCTTGGCAGTTGTGCCCAGGTGGTGCCCAGCTTGCAGTTGGCAGGTTGAACTGTTTGGGTTTCGTTGCCCTGCTGGGAGCACTCTGCAGAGCTGAGGCTCTGCTGCTGCTGAGGGGCAGAGAAGTGCAGAGCAGGAACCTCCTGAGCCCCTCCTGCCAGCGAAGGCTTCTTGCTTGGGGCTCCTCTTCCAGCCTTGAGCCATTGATCCTGGATTCATGGAATGGTTTGGGCTGGAGGGGACCTGTCAGAGTCATCCACTGCAACCCCCTGCAGCCAGCAGGGACAGCCCCAGCCAGATCCCCAAACAACCGGACCCAGAATGGTACTAGCTTTGGGGCATCTCCTGGGCCAGGCTCTGCCCACCTTCAGTGCCAAATGTTTCTCCTCTCTGCTCTTGCAGCCCAAAACCCTCACCCCTGGGCCTGTCCCAGCAGATCCTGCTCAGAACTCTGTGCCCAGCTTCCCGCTCAGCCCCTGGAGCCCTCTCCAGCCTGAGCTGCTCCAAATCTGCCAGCCCAGGCTCACAGCAGAGCCCTACCAGCTGTGCCCTCCTCTGGCCCTGCTCCAGCAGGTCTCTGTCTGTCCTCTCCTCCTGGTGAGGACAGGAGCTGCTCTGAGGTGACAGCCCTGCGGAGCAGCTCTGGGTGGTGCTTTCTGCTCCCTGGAGCAGGAGGAGCAGGGATGTGGCAGAGCTGCCCCTTGCTATGTGCCCCTCACCTCCCAGCTGTCTCTCAAGTGGGGGCTGGCACACAGAAGCCTTCTGCAGGGTCTGCTTGACTGGCAGGGGCTGCCCTGGGCACTGCTCTGAGCAGAGGAGCCTGTGCTGAGCTCTTGGTGCTGAGCCTGGCTAGGGGCAGCTGCCCTTGGCTGCTGCCTTGTGCTGTGGCTGTGGGGTGGGCACAGCAGGGACCTGCTATTGGCACTGTTTGGTGTGCCAGGGTGTGGGGGGTACAGTCAGGAGCAGAGAGGAGATGGCTCTGACCTTGGCATCAGCAGGGGCAAGCTGAGCTCTCCTGCACCCCAGCCAGTGCACCCTGGAGAGGCAGGGCTGGAGGAGCATGGCATGGGCAGGGCTGGAGGGGAGCAAATATGATCCAAGGGCTAGAGAACCTCCCCTGTGGGCACAGGCTGGCAGAGCTGAGGCTGTTCAGCCTGGAGGAGGCTCCAGGGAGACCTCAGAGCAGCCTGAAGGGGCTCCAGGAGAGCTGGGGAGGGACTTCTGGCAAGGGCTGGCAGTGCCAGGACAAGGGATAATGGCTTCAGAGTGGAAGCAGCTGGACTGAGATTGGGCATTAGGAATCAGTTCTTCCCTGGGGAGGTGCTGAGGCACTGGCACAGCTTGCCCAGAGAGGTTGGCTCCAAGCCTGGAGGTGTGTGGGGCCAGGCTGGAGGAAGGTGTCTGTGCCCACATAGGGCTGATCTCTGGGTGGGTGGTCTTAGAGGTCTGCTCCACCTCAGCCCATTCCTTGGTGAGCTCCTGGCACCTTTGCCAGGGCTGGGCTGGAGCTGCTGAGCCTCTCCCAGGAGCTCCAGAGGCACCTCCTTGGGTGCCCTTTGGGTTCCAGGCAGCTGAGGGGTTTATGGCTCTTGCCGGTGCCAGCTGTGCCCAGGGTCAGGGCAGGTACTGGGCAATCAAGCACTGAGTGGAGGTGCCCTGCTGGTGCCACACCTCGTTTGGAGACCTTCAAATGAACTTTCACTTGCAGCCCAGGAACAAATTGCATCTCCACGAGGTTGCTGTTGTCGAGTGGCAGAAGGGAGGAGGTCGCAAAGGCTCTGCCACTGCCCCCCTGGCACTGCTGCCAGCTCCCTCCCTGGGCTGGTGGAGCTCAGTTTTGTCTCCCAGCCATATTCCTGCCCCTGCCAAGGGCACAGAGCCCATCCTGGGGCACCCATGGGCTCCATGATCAGAGGCTGGAGCAGCTCTGCTGTGGGCACAGGCTGAGGGAGCTGGAGAGGAGAAGGCTCCAGGGAGACTTCAGAGCTGCTGCCAGTGCCCGAAGGGGCTGCAAGAGAACTGGGGAGGGACCTCTGGCAAGGACTGGCAGTGCCAGGAGGAGGGACAAGGGTTTGAAAGAAACAGAGCAGCTTTTGGGTGGACGTGAGGCACAGCTCTGCACCAGCAGGAGCCCTGTCCCAGGCTGCCCAGGGAGGTGCCTCAGGGTGAGGCTGGAGGAGGCTCCGAGCAGCTTTGGAGGTCCCTTCCAGCCCCGGGGAGGGGCAGGGCAGGGCCTTGGGCTGCTCTTGGCAGTGCCAGGAGGAAGGATCTTGCCCCTCTTGCCCTCCTTGAGTGCCCCTGGGGAGGCACAGCCAGAGCAGGGTCAGACTTTGCCTTTTGGCTGTGTGGTGCCCTCCAGGGCAGCCTTTGGTGCCCAGCTGTGGTGCCAAATGGTGCCAGGTTCTATTTCTGTTCCTCCAGTGTGACCTGTTGGTAAGTTTAGCCTCCTTGTGCAGCCATGTGAGGGGGCACCTGGGCTGGCACTGTCCTGATGGCTGCTGCAGGGAGGGGGCACAGCTGCTGCTCCTCCAGCAAGGGGCAGGTTTCCAGCCACCTCCACTAGGCTGCCAAAGCTGCTTTTTGGTGCCCCAGAGCACCCCTGGAGCTGTGTGGCTCGGGGCAGAGATTCTGCAGGCACAGAGTTGGGCTCCTGCTGGCAGCTGGGGAAGGGCACCAGGAGGGAAGGGAGCGTTGAGGGGAAAAAAAAAAAGTGGCTTTCAGGAAACCTCGTGGGCATCTAGAGGGCAGGCCCTGCCCTGCAGGGAGGGGAGCAAGAGCCTGGGCATCAGGGCAAGGGGCACCACTGAGAGCTGAGCCAGGAGAGGGCTGTCCCCTGGGTCCCGTGCTGGGCACTGCTGCTGAGGGAAGGGGGTTCTGGAGGTGGTCTGGTGCCAACAGAAGCAGCCCAGGGCTGTGGGGCCCTGCCTGGCACTGGGGTGGTGCCAAGCCTGGGTGCTCCCTGCCCAAGGGGGTTGGGTGCCTTTGGCAGTGTCTGCATGGAGCTGGAGTGCAAGAGGCAGGTCCGAGCCTCCCACACAGGTTTGGGTGCCAGGTGCTGACTCTGCTGCCTCCTCTGCCCTCTGCCAGTCGTGGGACATCTTCTTCCGCAATGCCAACGCCGGAGCCGCTCCAGGCAGCGCCTACCAGAGCCCTCCCCCGCTCAGCTCCAGCCTCTCCTCCCTCTCCCAAGCACAGTTCCTGGTCCAGGCACAGCCCAACGTGGACAAGCTGGTGGAGGATCACCTGGCAGTGCAGTCCCTCATCAGGGCCTACCAGGTAAGGAAGGGAGGGGGAGCAGGGCCAGAAGTGCTGAGCTGTGGGGGCAGGAGGTGCTGAGCTGTGGGGCAGGAGGTGCTGATCTGTGGGGGCAGGAGGTGCTGAGCTGTGGGGGCAGGAGGTGATGAGCTGG
>VWYK01000047.1:39532-52379 GCA_013399775.1 Semnornis frantzii | reverse complement strand
GGGGGCAGGAGGTGCTGAGCTGAGGGGGCAGGAGGTGCTGAGCTGAGGGGGCAGGAGGTGCTGAGCTGGGGGGGCAGGAGGTGCTGAGCTGGGGGGGGGGCAGCAGCTGCAGGAGGCACAGCAGCTGCTGTGGCACCCCCAGCCCTAACACCTCCCTGCAGCAGCAGAGCTGCAGGAGGGCTGCAGGGTTGCAGCTGGGGCCCAGCTCAGCCTGTCAGGGGGGACAAGCTTTGGGCAGGACCTCTCTGGAGGCCTGGGCAGTGTAGAAGGCACTGAGGTGTGCTCTGCTTTGCCAGGTGTGGGGCCTCTGAGGAGTGCCCAAGCCAAGATGCTGTGGAGCTGTGCCCATGCCCCTGGCTGTGCTCTTCTTCCCTGCAGGCTGTGTCCCTGCTCTGCTCTGGGGAGGGTGCAGGGCACAGGGCAGGAGCTGCAGCCCTGGGCACAGGTCTGCCAGCTTTGCCCTGCTGCCTGGCCTGAAGGCCCTGGCCCTGCTTTGTTCTCAGGAGAAACTGGGGCATGCTGCTGGGGACCTGCTGGCTGGCAGGTGGTGCTCAGCTCCCTGCTGAGCTGTTGCTCACTGCTGGGGTGAGCTGGGGGCCCCCAGGCTCAGCAGTGGTGGCTGGAGGTGGAGGCAGCAGCTGCAGGCCAAGGGTTGGAAGAGCAGATCCTCCCCTGCTGGGCTCTGGGTGCAGCTCAAGGCCCCAGCAGTACTGAGAGCCCACCAGAAGCTCTCTCCAGAGCACTCTTCTGTGTCCTTGCCCTCCCAGTACTGCTCTGGCCTCTTCTGGTCCCTGTCTGTGCTGTGCTGAGAGTCCAGAGCTGCCCCAGCACTGCAGGGGATGCCAGTGGAGGGGCAGAATCCCCTCCCTGCCCATGCTGCTGGAGACCACAGGCCAGGGCTGGGCTTGTGCCCAACTGTGCACCCTCAGCACCCCCAAGCCCTTCTCCTCAGGGCTGCTCCCCAGAGGTTGTCCCAGGCAAGGTGCAGAACCTTGGCCCTTGCAGACCTCCTGAAGCTCATCTGGACCCAGCTCTGCAGGTCCCTCTGGACCCTTCCATTTGTACCCTTGGGCACCTTGCTCAGCTCGGTGCCAGCTCAGCCTTGCTGAGGCTGTGCCTGCTGCCACTGCCCACCCTCTCTGGCTGCTGAGGGACACCTCTGCTCTCCAGCCAGGCTGCAGGTTAGGGCTGTTGTAGAGGCCAAGTCCAGGGAACCCAGCAGGGTCCAGCCATGGGTGCTGAGGCCACAACCCAGCAGTCCTGGCAGGGCAGGGGAGGCCCCGCTGGGGCTCCCAGCAGGGCAAGGAGGTGACCCAGGGTGCTCCAGGCCAGCCAGTGCCACCTCTGTGCCCACTGAGATCATGGAGCAGAGCCTGCTGGAGGCACTGCTGAGGCAGAGGAGTAAGGAAGAGGTGATTGGGGATGACCAATGTGGCCTTACCATGGGCAAACTGCCTGGCAGACCTGGTGGCCTCCTATGACAGGGTCACAGCAGCAGTAGCCAAGGAGAGAGCAGCCAATGCCATCTGCCTAGGGCTGGGCAAAGCCTTGGGCACTGTCCCACACCACATCCTGGGCTTCAGGCTGCTTGACCTGGGTTTGGTGGATGCCCAACTCAGTGGGCACAGGACTGGCTTGGTGATTGCACCCAAGGAGTGATTGTCAGTGGGGCAGTGCCAGGTGGAGGCCCTGAAGGATCAGTACTGGGACCTGTCTTGTTTAACGTCTCTGCTGGGGACATGCACAGTGGCACTGAGGCAGCCTCAGCACCAAGCTGTGTGCTGCTGCTGCCAGCTGGAGGGAGGGATCCGTCCAGGCGGCCCTGGGCAGGCTGCAGAGCTGGGCACAGGCCAACCTCATGGAGTTCATCAAGGCCAAGGGCAAGGGCCTGCAGCTGGGTCAGGGCAATGCCAGGCACTGATACAGACTGGGCAGTGCCAGGCTGGAGAGCAGCCCTGAGGAGAGAGACTTGGGGGTGCTGGTGGAGGAGAAGCTCAACATGAGCCAGCAGTGTACACTTGCAGCCCAGAGAGCAACCAGAGCCTGGGCTGCAGCAGGAGCAGTGTGGGCAGAGGGTAAGGGAGGGGATTCTGCCCCTCTGCACCCCTCTGGTGAGGCCACATCTGGGGCACTGTGCCCAGCTTTGGAGCCCAAGTGGCAGGAAAGATCTGGAGGTGCTGGAAGGTGTCCAGAGAAGGCCCTGAGGGTGAGCAGAGGGCTGGAGGGGGCTGCCGTGGGCACAAGCTGAGAGAGTTGGAGCTGCTCAGTGTGGAGAGAAGGCTCCAGGGAGAGCTTAGTGTGGCGTTGGCAGCATCTGCAGCGGGCACAGTAGAGCTGGGGAGGGACNGTGAGGTGTCCCTGCCCGTGGCAGAGGTTGGCACTGGATGGTCCTTGGGGTCCCTCTGTGACTCCGATCCATCCTCTTCTCAGGCCAGAGCAGGGCAGGAAAGGTGGGCAAGGGTGTCTGGAGCAGGGGGCTGGGGAGGGGCATCTGAGGGAGCTGGGGGTGGTGAGGCTGGAGAAGAGGAGGCTGAGAGGAGACCTCCTTGGCCTCTGCAGCTCCCTGAGAGGAGGCCGCAGCCAGGTGGGAGTTGGGCTCTGGTGCCAAGGAAGAAGTGATGGGAGGAGAGGAAATGGCCTCAGGCTGTGCCAGGGCAGGCTCAGGTTGGCCATGAGGAACAATTTGTTCCTGGCAAGGGTTGCCCAGGCCTGGCAGATGCTGCCCAGGGCAGTGGTGTAGTGCCCACCCCTGGAGCTGTGGTGCTGAGTGCCAGGGGTTGGTGCTGCCCTGGCAGGGCTGGCTCAGGGCTGGGCTCTGATCCTGAAGCTCTCTTCCAGCCAAACCCTCCTGGATTCTGTGGCTCGCAGGGTCAGGGCCTGTGAGTGATGCTTGCTGCATGCAGCTGCAGTGGTGCTGCCTGCAGCTGGCAGCTGCTGGTGGTGCATGTGGAGGGCACAGAGCAGCAGGACAGTCCCAGGGGGCTCCTGGGAACCCTTTGGGATGCTCTGCAGAGGATTCCTGTGCCTGGGCTCCCACCAGCACCTCTGCTTTGCCCAGCAGCCTTGCTCCTGCCCTCCTCCATGCTGGTTTGCCAGGCTGGGCACAGAGCTAGTGGCCCAGGAGTGTTGTGCTCAGCCTGGAGAAGGCTTCTGCAGTCCACACCCTGCCGGCAGAGCTTCCTGCCCCACTGCCAGTGCAGCTGAGCCTGAAGCTTGGGCTGGTGGGCACCAAAATGGCTCAGGTCTGCCCAGCGAGGGCCTGGGCTGCCACCCCAGCAGTCCCCTGGTGCCACTGCTGCCCTTGGCCTGGCCCAGAGAAATGCTGCAGCTCCTGCTGGAGGCTTCTCTCACCCATGGCTGCTGTGCCTACAGATGGGCAGATGGTCTCAGATGGGTACAGGCCTCTGCCCTGCAGGAGCTGCTGCTGCTGGCAATGCTGCTTTCCTCTACCATGCTGAAGGAGGGCCCATGGACTGCCCAGGTCTCCTCTGCCTTTGCCTGGTGCAAGCTGGAGCCGAGGAGGTTCCAGAGGAACATCAGGAAAAGCTTTTCCAGCAGCAAAGTGGTGGAGGCCTGGAGCAGGCTGCCCCTAGGCAGGGGCAGGATGAGCCCCAGAGGTCCCTCCCAGCCTGTGGTGCTCAGGCAGAAGCCTTGAGTGTGGAGCTGCTGCCCCTGCAGAGGGGAAGTGCTCAGGCTGGGCACAAGCAGGGAGAGATCCTCAAGCCACAGCTCTGGGAGGTCTTTGCACTCCCCTGCCCACTCCTCTGACTGCCTCAGGCCAACAGGGCAGGCTGGCACCTGCTGGCACCTGCTGGCACTCACCGCTACCTGCTGCAGGCTGCAGCCAACCTCTGCAGGGCTTAGTGGGAGCTCAGTTCTGGGCTGGCTCTGCAGTGAATGCCAAGGGGGGAAGGTGCCAGGCATGGCACTCAGCCCTGTCTGGAGGCATCCGGGTGTCGCTGAGCCCTGTCGGGAGGCGTCCGGGTGTCGCTCAGCCCCGTCGGGAGGCGCCCGGGTGTCGCTGAGCCCCGTCGGGAGGCGCCCGGGTGTCGCTCAGCCCCGTCGGGAGGCGCCCGGGTGTCGCTGAGCCCCGTCGGGAGGCGCCCGGGTGTCGCTCAGCCCCGTCGGGAGGCATCTCGGTCTCACTCAGCCCTGTCAGGAGGTGTCTCAGTCACTAACCTCTGTTGTTGGTTGCAGGTCAGGGGCCACCACATTGCAAAGCTGGACCCCCTGGGCATTAGTTGTGTAAATTTTGATGATGCTCCCCTCACAGTCTCTCCAAACGTCGGTGAGAATTGCTCTGCACATTAACCCCAATGTAATTTAAACTTTTTTACCCCTCCCCTCTTTTTTGTTTGTTTGTTTCATCTCCCTTTCCCCCCCTCTCCCTCCCTGGCTCCTGTCTCTCTCCTTTCCTCCCCTGGCCCCTTTCCTAGATTCGAGGGCACCATGTAGCCCAGCTCGACCCCTTGGGCATCTTGGATGCAGATCTGGACTCCTCCCTTCCAGCTGACATTATCACATCCACAGACAAACTGGGTGAGGGCTTTGAGAGCAGTTAGTGCTGCATTGCTTGAGCTCCTCTCTCTCACAGCTTGCTAGGGAGATGCCTCACCAGCACAGGGGGCGAAGCTCTGAAGTTTCCTCAGTCATGATCACTCCCAAATTGCCACCCTGGCCCACTCTGCATGGGCCTGGTGCCCAGCTCCTGTGGCACCAGCTGACGATGCCATTGGACCTGCAGACCCAGCAGTGGCAGCAATTGCAGCTTCTGCAGGGAGGGTTTGTGCTGGGGCCAGCTGGAGGTCTGCTACCTCAGCTCCTCCTGCTGCTGGGGCCAGCTGGGGGCAGTGGGGCTGAGCTGTGCCCCTTGAACCCCCAGGGCAATAGGGCAGCTTTACCTCAGCCTGCCCTGTGGCACTGCCCTCCCTCACTCCCGACTTGCTGCAGCCAAGGCCTCAATTGTCCTCTTTGCCCACGCCTGAGCTCTGAGTCCCTGCTGTGATCATAACAAGGAAGCTTTGGGAGGTGCTCCTGTCCCAGCAGAGGTGGGAACCCAGCACCCACCACTGAGAGCTGCATGAGTGTGGCACAGGAGCCTCTGTGGTGCCCATGAGGTGAAACTCTGCTCTGCCAGAGCTTAAACTCAGCACCTCTCCATGTGCTCTAGAGTTGCTCTCCAGAGCCCCAGCTCCAAGGACGTTGTGGTGCTGAGCTCTTCTCTCTTGCTGGTGCTTCCCAGGGTGGCTGCCCTGGCAGGAGGAGGGCTCCAGGGGCTTGCTTCTAACCTAGAGTAGTGCAGCAGTGCTGGTTACTAACCCTGCCCAACCCCACCTTGGCCATGGGGCATGGAACCCAGCAGCATTCCCTGGGCAGCTGCCAGGGCCCTGCTGGACCCTCACAGAGGGAGAGATGTGCTGCTGGCAGCAGGGTTTGGCTGTCTAGCTCCAGGGGTGAGGAGGAAGCTGCCTTGGGCTGGGCTCTGCTCTGCCTGTCCCTGGCTGCACCCTGGGAGCTCTGCACTGGAGCAGGTCCTGTGGCTGGGAGGTGCTGCTGGGGAGGTGCTGGCTGTGACCCAGGCACCAGAGAGGACCCCAGGGGCTTGTAGCCAGCTCCAAGAAACTTGTGTGGGTGACTGATGCCACTCTTGGTGAAGAAGTGTGAGGAGATCCTTCTCTAGCTGAAGGCTGTGAGTGCCACAGCCCTGAAGTGGATCAACAGAGCCCAGGACCTGGTGGCTCTGTGCCCAGCAGGCAGGGTCTGCAGCAGCTGCCGAGCTGCAGGTGGCACAGGGACTGCTCTCCCTTCACAGGCCACCTCTGTCCTGCTGGGGACATCTGCAGCCAGAAGAGGTGGCCCAAAGCCCTGTGCAGCCTGTCCTTGAACACCCCCTGGCTGCTGTCAGCTTGTGCTGCTGCCAGCCTGAGCCTGCTGCCAGCTGGGACCAGCAGGGCCTGCTCACAAGGCTCTGCACTTCTGAAAGGCCTCCAGAAGGTCTCCTGGAGCCTTCTCTTCTTCAGAATGGACACCCCCAACTCTTTCAGCCTGGCCTCACAGCAGAGCCCTTCCAGCCCTTGGATCTTTCTGGTCTCATGGCCTCCTCTGGACCTCTTCCAACAGGTCCACGTCTGAGCTGTGCTCAGGAAAAGGGACTGGAGGGGCAGGATCCCTTCCCCCAGCCTGGTGGCCACACTTCTGCTGTAGCCCAGGACACAACTCCTGCTGGGCTCTGAGCACACATTGGTGGCTTAGTGACATTTTGCCACCCTCCAGGATCCACAGATCCTTTTTGGCAGGGCTGCTCTCCAGCTACCCTTCCATCCTCCTTCCATCCTCCTTCCATCCTCCTTCCATCCTCCTTCCATCCTCCTTCCATCCTCCTTCCATCCTCCTTCCATCCTCCTTCCATCCTCCTTCCATCCTNCCCGCCTTCCCCCCTCCTCCCATCCCCCTTCCCTCCCCCTTCCATCCTCCTTCCATCCTCCTTCCATCCTCCTTCCATCACCCCCCACCCCCCTCTGCTGGCATTGAGGACTGCCCTGACCCCTTGCAGTGTGGCCCAGCCAAGCTCTCCACAGTGGCACTGTCCAGGCATGGCTGCTCCTCCAGCCCATGCCCTTCTAAGTCCAATCTCTGTACTGCAGAGGCTTTCGCACCCTGCATGCTCCTTATGGCTCCTGCTGCTGGTTTAGCAATCCAGGAGTTCAGAGGAAATAAATCCTGGGAGCCAGCTGCTGCCAGCTGCCCCCCGCGGGGGCCCAGCCTGTGGTCTCTGATCACAGGAGGCTTCCTTGCTGCAGGTCTGCATAAGTGAAGAGATTTTCCCCTGCTCTTCTGCCAAACCTCAGCTGCTTGACCTTCAAACCCACCCTTGCAAGCAGAACTTGGCAGCAGCACTCAGTGAGGGGCAGGAGGGCAGAGCTGGGGCAGGGTGTCTGAGCCCAAGGCTGCTGCTGGCTGCCTGTGGTGGAAAGGCCCTTTCTGAGCAGCTCCTGGTGGCTTTCTTGGCTTTGAAGGAGCATTTCCTAACCTTGCCAAGGCAGCCAAGAACAGGAATGCTTTGGAAACTTGGAAGCCCTGTGGTTTGCTCTCCCTGAGCAGTGAAGTCCCTAAAGGTCAGCTCCTTGAGTGCTCTGCTGCCAGCAGGTCCAGCCTAGGCTGAGCAGGGCTGGGACCCAGAGGAGCTCCCTGGCAGATCTCAGGCATGGATCTGGCTCCTCAATTGCCTTTTGTTCGGCAACTGGTTTGGGTCTGCTTTGGGAGCTCCTTTTGCAGTGTAAGGGTGGAGAAAAGCCTGCCTGGGGCTGCTGGGGCTGGAGGCAGCAAATCCTCCTGGCCTGGTCCCCCAAAGGTTTCTCTCTGGCTGCTGCTGCTCTGCTCTGGTAAGTGGTGGAAAGCAGGAGCCAGGGTGGCTGCAGGAGCTCAGTGCCAGCTGCCCACCTGAGCAGACTACTGCCCAGGGGCTGGCTGTCTGTCTGTCTGAGGCAGCTGCCTCTTGCCCAGGGCAACCTGTGGGAGCCTTCCAGCTGGAGCACAGCCAGGCCAGCCCTGGCAGGGCTGTGGGCTGGAGCTCTGCCACTTCCTTCCCCACTTTGAGACCCTGCTGAGCAAACCTCTCTCCAAAACGCCCGAGCAGGTGGAGAAGGCTTCCCAGAGCCTCTCTTGTGACCTGGCTGAGATTGAGGCCCTCAGAGCTCCTAACCCAAGGCAGCTGTGGGGCCGCTCACTGCAGCTGGCACAGCCTACTGGCACTGCTGCCTGCACCCAGCATGCTTGGCACCTGTTGGGTACTGTGCCTGCTCCCTCACTAACAGCCTGCTTGTTAAGCTGCCTGATCTGCCTCCTGCCTGAGTGCTGGCAGCAGTGGAGCCTGCTCAGGAGTCCCCTTCAGAGCCTGTGGGTAGTGAGGAACGTGGCAGAACCTGGCAGCAGTCGATGCCAGTGGCAGGGGGAAGCTGAGTTTTGGTGGTGGTATGAAGCAGGTGAAGAAGGCACCATGCCAGGAGGTCTTCCCCTGCCACCTAAGGAGGTCTCAAACCATGCAGCTCAACTGTTCTCCAGGATCTGTGCCCTGTTGCCCTCCCTTCTCCTCCTCTTCCCAGCATTTCTGTTCTGCCTGACAGTTCTCCTCCCTCCCTCCCCTGTTACCTCTGATGGTATTTAAAATGCTGATTTGTTTTTTTTGTGCTCTCCACAAAGACTTTGCACAGTTCCAGAGTTTTTTTACTAACTTTGACTGCATCTCTCTTCTCCTTTCTGCACCTCCCTTCCCTGCCCACCCCAGACCTGGCAGTGTTCAAGGAGCGTCTGAGAGTGTTAACAGTAGGAGGTATGCAGCTAACAGCCTCTAACCCTCTGCAGTGCAGGACTCTCTGAATAGGTTAATCTGAGCATGAACCAGGCTGGTGAAGCTGTCCCCTGACCTCTCACCCCACGCTGGAACCCTCTGGCATGTTTGGTTTTATCTTGCCCCTCTCCACAGCCTTGCTGGAGGTGCTCCCTTAGTGCTGCTTCCAGCTGCAGATGCCCAGCGCAGAGCCCTGCTGGCTCCCTCTGCCCACCCGTGTGCATGCCCAGCTGGCTGCAGGACCTGGCTGGCTGGCAGCAGTGACTTCAGCAGGCCTCAATCTCCCCTGTTAGTTCCAATCTCAAATCCAAGCTGTCTTCTCCTGCCTCTGCCCTGCTGACAATTTGGCAGCTCCCTCCCAGCGGTCTGAGAGGCTGAGTGCTGGCGCAGGGCTGCAGCAAAGCAGAAGCAAAGAGCCCAGAAAAGTCCTTGCAGAGCTTTGATCCCCCTCAGAATGTGGCTGAGCCCTGGCAGTGGAGCAGCAGAGCCAGCCCCAGCCCTGTGTCATGGAGCCACAGCTGGAGGCTTCCCTGGAGCTTGCAGGCAGCAACTGCAGAGAAGTGCTGGGGGCGCAGGGCCCAGCCCTCACCTGCTCCAGACTGGCTGTGTCCTGGAGGCTGCTACAAGCACAAGGGGGTGGGCACAGCAGTGGCACCCAGGAAGAGCACTGTAGGCTTGCCCTGGCTGTTCCCTGGCATTTATTGGACTGGTTCAGAGGGATCTGAAGGCAGCTGTGGTGCCTCTGGGGCTCCTACCCTGGGTTAGAATCACAAAACGGTTTGGGTTAGAAGTGCAACTCCCTGCAGCCAGCAGGGACAGCCCCAGCCAGAGCAGGCTGCTCAGAGCCCCAGACAACCTGACCCAGAATGGTGCCAGCCTTGGGACATCTCCCACCTCTGGGCAGCCTGGGCCAGGCTCTGCCCACCCTCAGTGCCAAACATTTCTCCTTCCCTCCACTCTCCCTCTTGGAGCCCAAATCCTCACCCCTGGGCCTGTCCCAGCAGGCCCTGCTCAAAACTGTGTCCAGCACTGCAGGGGCATCCCAGCAGAGGGGCAGAATCCCCTCCCTTCTGCCCACACTGCTGGGACCAGGACAGGGCTGGAGCTGGGGCTCATGTCCAGCTTTGCACCCCCAGCACCCCCAAGCCCTTCACCCTCAGCCCGGGTTGATGCCATTAGGATGTCCTGAGCCTTGTAGAACCTCCTGAAGGTCACCTGGACACAGCTCCATGGTTCGTGGAGGTCTTACCTGGAGACCCAGCAGTGCTGTGAGCTTGGAATGGACAGGGAAGGGCCTGGGGCTCTGGGTGGCAGTGGGTAGCTTTGCTCTGCCACCCTGCTCCCAGCCCAGCTGCTGCCCCAGGCAGGGCTCAGGCTTGGGACTGCCCCAGACACCTTCCCTGCTCTGCTTCTGCCTTGCTGCAGCTCCTCAGGGCTCCATTGCCCTTCCTGCTCTCTGCCTCAGTCTCCCCAGAGACAACCTGAGCACTGCCGGGCACGGAGGCACTGCCATAGCTCTGGAGGGGTGAGGAGCTGCTGCTGGCCTGGCACGGTCCCGGGCAGGAGCTGCCCATGAAGCACAGCCCCGGAAAGCAGAGGGTTTGCTGGGCAGGGCCGGGCTGAGCCCCAGCTAGGGCCAGGGGCAGAGCTGAAGCCCCTCGGGGCTGCCTGCCCTGCTCCCGGGCTGAACTCAGGAGAGTCCCTAGCAGCCCCTGGCACCTTTCTCTCTTCTCTCTGCCCCTCTCGGGGGTTCCACTGCTTCAGCCCTCTCCTCCTGCACCTCTCCGTGTTCAGTGTCCCCCCGGTGCCAGCTGCTCCGCTGTGCTCGGTGCCCCCTACCCCTACCCTCTCCCCGGTGCCGTCGGTGTTCTCTGTCTCCGGGGATGCCCTTCCCGGCCTCCGGGACCTGACCTCTTCCGTGCTGTAACCCCTGGGGGGCTTCCTGTGTAATTCCTGCTGGGGTCTGAGCTCCAGAGCCTACTCCGAGCTCACTCTTTGGTTTTGTGCTGCTTCTCTCCTTTGTTTTTTTGTCCCTTCTGCCGCTGGCACCTGCCTGGCGGTGCCCACCCCGTGCCCTTTCCTTTCTGCCTGCTCCTGTCCTGCCCACGGGGACTCTGCAGGCTTCTACGGACTGGATGAGTCTGACCTGGACAAAGTTTTCCACCTGCCCACCACCACTTTCATCGGTGGAAACGAATCTGCGCTGCCCCTGCGGGAGATCATCCGACGGCTGGAGGTGAGGGGGCAGGGTGGCAGGAGCTGTTCACAGCCCAGGCTGGGGGCACAGCAGTATGGAGCTCCTGGGGCCCTGCTGGTGCCCACAGCCTGGGCCAGCCTCTGCATTTTAGGACTGAGGTCGGGAGCTGCTCCTCAGAGCCTGCCCTGGGCACTGCAGTTGCCTCCTGCTGGCTGCGCATCGCTGAGCGCCTTTGGGCTTGCCGAGGTGCAGCAAGCCCCAGGCAGCTGAGTCCTGCGTTCCTAGAACCTCTCTGGCTGCGTTTTCCAGCTGGAAAGCAGCAAATGGTGCTGGGAGGGTGCAGGAGGGGGCCGGTGGCAGGCAGTGCCCACCAGGCTGCACCGGGCAGTGGCACTTTGGAGGGGCTGGGCACAGGAGCAGCTCCAGCCTGGGGCTTGCAGCTCTCTTGCAGCAGGTTGCAGATTTCACATCCTGCTGTGAGTGCAGGCAGCTGCCAGGCGAGCAGCAGCCTGGCTCAGAAGGGCTCTGCTGGCACAGATTGACCTTGGGAGCAGCAAAGCAGCTCAGATGAGCTGCAGGAGAAAGCTCCTCGGCTGCTGGGGGAGGTTTTGCTGCCGGCTGAAGTGGGGCCCAGGCACAGTTGTGGTGCCCCCCAGAGGGCAAACCTCAGCTCTGAGGTGGATGTGAAGGACTCGAGGGTCCGGCTCAGGGGGAAAAGGAATGAAACATTTTGATGCTGGATCATGAGCAGCATCCCGGGGCTGCTGTCTGCACTGGCAGCTCAAACCAGGCTCCTAGCAGGGCTGGCTGCTGGGCACTGCTCATGCGTCCCCCAGGCTGCCATCCTGGCAGCGTGGTGCACCTGGCGGACAAGAGGTTTTGTGCCTGCACTGCCGCAGGATTGCTCTGGCTGCCCGGAGGGTCGCAGAGGGCAGTTAGGGAGCCTCTGGCCCGCCCCCTGTGCCATGCCCGTACCCGTGCCCGGCTGTGCCTGCGGGGGGGTGAGGAGGTGCTGCAGCCCTGGCTCTTGCCTCACTGCCCTTCTCCTCCCGCCTGGGCAGATGGCTTACTGCCAGCACATCGGGGTGGAGTTCATGTTCATCAACGACCTGGAGCAGTGCCAGTGGATCCGGCAGAAGTTTGAGACCCCTGGCATCATGCAATTCACCAACGAGGAGAAGCGAACGCTGCTGGCCAGGCTGGTTCGCTCCACCAGGTGCCAGCCCTACCCTGCCCTGCCCACCTGCCCCTGCCATCCCCGGGGGAGGTTTGCTGCCAGCTGGAGCGATGCAGTCACCACCTGAGTCTCCTCCTGATGTCAGCTGTCATGGCTTCATCAGCAGGGTGATGCCAGTGAAGCTGGCAGGCTTGGGGCTGGCAGAGGGCCCAAAGACCTGGGAGAGCCTGAAAGGAAAAGTCTCAGAACGAGGCTTAAGTGCAGCAGAGTGCCAGGGGAGGGCTGTTGGACGAGTTGGGCATTGCAGGGGGGGGCTGGGAGGGCTGTTGGGTGTTGCAGGAGGAGGCTGGGAGGGCTCTTGGGCTGCTGCTGCATTGAGTCTGCCCAAGCATGGTTGGTGCTGTGGCTCCCTGGTGTGATCTCCATCCCCTGCCCAGGTGCCCTCAGCTCTGGCCCTGGCCCTGACTCCTGTCCCTTTGCCTTCTAGGTTTGAGGAGTTCCTGCATCGGAAATGGTCCTCAGAGAAACGCTTTGGCCTGGAGGGCTGTGAGGTGCTGATCCCAGCCTTAAAGACCATCATTGATAAGTCCAGTGAGAAGGGAGTGGATTATGTGATCATGGGCATGCCCCACAGGTAACTCTGCCTCTCCTTGCTGGTGCTGGGGGCCAGGAGGTGGGGGGAGCTGCAGTGCTGGAGAGCACAGTGGCTGCTGCCATCCCTAACTGGGCTTGGCTGATGCTGAACCTTAGCCAGAGAGCTCAGGCTCTGGCTGCTCTCTGCCCACCCTGCAGATTGCAGCTTCAGCTTCGTTGTGAATTCACCTGCAGGGGGTGGAGGCTTGGGTGGCAGAGATGGAGTGCCAGGCCAGGACTCAGGCTGCCCTCCCTGGGGCAGCCATCAGCATGGACAGACAGTGTGAGCTGTGTGAACCTTGTCAGGGTCTGCAAGGGCCACCAGGACTGGGACAAGTCCTGCCATCAATCCAGGCTGGGGATGAAGGGCTGGAGAGCAGCCCTGAGGAGGACTTGGGGATGCTGGGGTTGCAAAGCTGGGCATGACTCCCAGAGCCAGCCCTGCTCTGGGCTGATCCCCAGCAGTCTGGGCAGCAGGGGCAGGGAGGGGATT
>VWYK01000047.1:0-20731 GCA_013399775.1 Semnornis frantzii | reverse complement strand
CCCCGAATCCAGCTGGAGTGGCTGGGAGGAGGCTCGGCCCCTGCCCGGACAGGCTCGAGTCGAAGGATTGAGCGGAATGCCGGGCACGGAGCTGCCGCGATCCGCCCTGCTGGTCGGCGTCCTCCGGATGCCTCATGTGTTAGCTCAGAGCTCCCGGGTGCCTCCAGATCCAACTGTGAGGTGGAGGAGAGGCTTGTGCAGCTGCAGGCACGGCCAGGATAACCTCTGGGAGCAGAGCGGGGGAGGGAGGATGTCTGTGGGCTGCGAATGCCCCCGGGAAGAGGTGGTTGCTGCTCTTCACCCTGCCCTAATGTCCTCTCCTCTTTTTGCAGCTATTTGCAGACAAGGTCCCGAAGACAGCAGGTTGGTAAAGTGGCCCTGTCCACGTTGTAGCTCTACCACACCTCGCTGCTCTCTACAGCTCTGGGCAAAATGTGTCTCTCACGGTGGTTTTCTTCTTCCTTTACAGAAAACTTCCGTGCCCTGAGCACTGGGGAGAAGGGATTTGGCTACAAGGGGTCCTGCTTCCATAGAATCATTCCAGGGTTTATGTGCCAGGTGCGTGGTGCCCCCTCTGCAGCTGGCAGGTGGCTGGGTGAGGAGATGAAGTGCTTGGGTGTATTCTGGAGTTGGGTGCTTGAAGGTCTGGGGTGGGAAGGAGCTCTGCTGCTGTTTGCAGGCTCTGCAGGGCCCCTGCAGTTGGTTTGAGAGTTCTCTTCCCTGCAGGGTGGTGACTTCACGCGCCACAACGGCACCGGCGGCAAATCCATCTACGGGGAGAAGTTCCCTGATGAGAACTTCATCCTGAAGCACACAGGCCCTGGCATCCTGTCCATGGCCAACGCTGGCCCCAACACAAATGGCTCCCAGTTCTTTATCTGCACTGCCAAGACTGAGTGGTAAGTTGGGAGACAAGCTTGGGGGGTTCGGAGCACCCGCTCCAGTAGGGAGGTGACAGACTGGGTGCCGTGGTGCCTGGGGGCTGGCAGGTGCCAGCTGTGAGCCTTTCTGCCCTGCAGGTTGGATGGCAAGCACGTTGTCTTTGGCCGTGTCAAGGAAGGCATGAACGTGGTGGAGGCCATGGAGCGCTGCGGCTCCAAAGATGGCAAAACGAGCAAGAAGATCACCATCACCGACTGCGGGCAGCTCTCGTGAACCCCTGCTCCCCACCCACCATTCCTGCAGCAGCCTGGGTGCTGCACCCCGCTGCAGCTCACCAACCTGCCCCCTGCTCCTGACTTACTGCTGCGTTTCTACTGGGGCTTGGCCCCACGTGCACAGCCCAGTTGGGCTGCAGTTACCTTGGAGTCAATAAAACGAGTTAAATCATGGTAGAGGTTCCTTCACGAGTGTGGGTGGGGGCTGAGGGTGCTGGGGGAGGGAGAAAGTGGTGGTGGGGAATGGGGATGTGGGTTCTGAGTCCAGAGAGGAGAGGTGCAGGCAGCTGGTGCCTGAGGTCTTCAGTGCTGCTGGTAGTGAGAAGCTGTGGGCCCTGCTGCAGTGTTCCCCTCCTTAGACCTCTGCTCCTCCTTATCTGCACCTTAGGCACCTTCTGAGAACTGCAGGGCTCTGCTGCTCCGGTGTTGTGGGGTCCCAGTAAGGGAGGTGATTCCAGTTCAAGCAGCCTGGTTTAGGGGGAGATTTGTGTGGGGAGCACCTTAGGGCTCCCCATTTGGGGAGATCTCTTGCAGTCGGGTGGGTAATTTGTGGTCCCAGTTGAATTGTTCCAGTGCGGAATTGAGGGTGGTGGGTGGGGGTAGATTGCTGTGAGCCTCCTTCCTGTGTGGAGGGCACCCACAGCACTTGCAGCAGCACCTGGGCCCCAGTCACCCCTCATTGGGTGGAGAGGTCCCTTAGGAGCCTAAGGTCTGGCACGGGTGCGGCTGTGGAAGGTCTGACAAAGGCAGGCCCGGCAGCAGCGTTCAGTGCTGGCAGCGGCTGCGAGCCCAAGGGGGCGGTGGGGGAGGGTTGGGTGTGCGAGGCAGAGGCAGCTGCTGGCCCTGGGGAAACCGTTCCCGGGCTATGGACGCGGCCCTGGGGAAGCTTTCCGTGACACACCGAGGCGGCTGGGGGAGCCTTTTTTGTGGACACTGAGGCGCCCGGGGGAAGCCTTTCTGAGCCGCACCCAGGCGCCCGGGGGAAGCCTTTCTGAGCCGCACCCAGCCGGCAGTCGCGGGCGGTCGGTGCCGAGTGAGGATTTCGGTTCCTGTCTCCGCAGCTCTCTGAGTCAGCGTCGACATTTTGCTTCCTCCTCCGCCGGCGCTCAGGCGCTGTGCCCAAGGCCTCCTGCAGAGCCCAAGCCCTGCAGGGCTCAGGGTCTCCAGCGGACTCTCTGGGCTCTGAGCATCTGCTGGGGCTGCTCCTGGAGCCCGGCCGAGGCAGGCTGCAGAAGGGTCCATGCAGGTCCTGCTGGCCCCGGGACAGCTGTGAGTGGTGCTCCCCAGGAGTTTGCAGAGCTTCGCTTCCCTGGCGGCAAGGCTGAACGGCGCCCTCTAGTGGTGAGTTCTGGATGCCAGGACCGGCGTCCGGCCCAGCTCCTCCCTTGGCTCCTGCGTCTTCTTCATGGGATGAACAATTCTCCTCCCCACCCCACCAAGGCGCTGCCCCTCTGCCCCAAGGCAGTGCTCAGAGGCTGTCTCGGGAACCTTCATCACCTCACTGCTGCACCGAGGACGTGTCTCGAGGACGAGTTCCTTACACCAGCACCCAGTTGGTGTTCACTCAGCATGACTGAAGGAGCTCACTCAGAGGAAGGAGGAGGACCTGCCTTGTCCTGAAGAAGCAGCTTTGGGCTACCCAAGGCACAGAAAAGACCTTCAAGATCATGGAGTCCACCCATCCTCTAACTAGTACCAAATTCAGTGCTAAACCACAGCCCTCAGCACCACAGGTTTTAAGGGATCATGGCAGCACCTCAGCCCCTCCAGCGCACTCTCTGTATGAAACTCTCTGTGCTGGTTTGAGGCTAATTGGAATATTTTAATGGAGAAAATTATATTCTAGGCTGTGAAAGGAAAACAAAAGGCGATGTCTGCTTCACTTGTAGGCTTGCTGAGATGGTTAAGAACACAAACATAGATAAGACACTCTCAGAGTCTCATCTCTGCCTCTCTGGGAGCTTTTCTTGCCTTCTCCTCTCTGCTGAGTAACCTCACTAACCACTTTCCTTCTAACTCCCCTGGCCAATCCTCCAAACTCATCTTGCACATAAGCCAAACCCTGGGGTAAGGTAGAGGGGTGGGGAGAAGGTGGAAGGGTGGTTGGGAGCCCCTCCTGGAGACTCTGAGAGGGGAGTTGTGTTTCTGTATTCCTTTTACCTTGTCTATGTCTGTAACTATTCCTGTCTGTTGTGTATATCTCTGTACATTGTGGTAAGCTGTGAATAGAGCTTCAGTTAACTTCCAGCTGTCTGAGTCTAGTCTGGGTGACTTTATAAAATGTGGGGGGCAGGGAACTCCCAAACCATCACACTCTCCCTGCTTGTGGAGCATCAGAGGTAAGGCTCTGCAGCGAGACCAGCTTAAGGGCTGCGTGGCCCAAGAAGGGAGCATGAGGACGGTAACTACATTTGCTTTGCAAAACAGCAGTGTGGGGGACACCTGCTTGCACTCAACCAGCTTGGGAGTCTTTTCCAACCTAAACTATTCTGTGATCCTCTGGGGCCTCCACTTTGTGCCCAGGTCGGTGTTGGCTGGAGGATGGGAGGCAGTGTGCTTGGGGGAGACAGGGGAGAGGGCAGAGACACAGGTGGGAGCCTCCTCTTTGGAGAAAACTGGGGCAAGAGCTGGCAGAGGGAAAAGGCCAGGCCAGCCCCCCTGAGTGTGCCTTCAGGGAACAGAATCATAGCAACATGGAATGTTGGGGCTTGGAAGGGACCAGCAGGCGTGTCACAGTGGTCACCCTGGAGATCTTGCTCCTGGGGCTGGTTCTGCCCCACTTTCTTCTGGCACTGGCAGGAGAAGGAGGTTGTGAAGAGAGGTTGTGGAGGAGGTTGTCGTGTGTGTGTGTGTGTGTGTGTGTGTGCAGGAGATCTTGCTGCCATGAGGAGGATGCTCAGAGGTGAGTGGCTGCTGGGGTGCCTGGGGGCTGTGTCCTCATCCCAGCTGGGCGCTGGGAGCTGCATCCCCTTCATCTCTCATCCTGCTGCCAGGCAGCTCCAAGAGGGCTCTAGCTCCATCCTCTTCTTGCCCTCCAAGGCACAGCTGAGCACTGCTGAGAGACAACCTGGCCTGGTGGTTCTGGTGTGGCCTGCCCAGCCCCAGTCCTCCTGACCTCCCCTCCCACAGCCCATGGCCACCCCCAGGCCCCTTGCTGCTGTTCTGGAGCCCAGAATGATCCCAGTCCCCCAGGGTGGTCTCCCCAGTGCTGCAATGAAGGGCACACTCCGTCCCCTCGCCCCTCTGACTGCCCTCTGGCCAGTACAGCCCAGCACAGCTGCTGGTGCTGGGGCAGGGCCCCGTGGAGGGGAGCTGAAGCCCTGTGGCTGTCTTCTCTTGCAGCTCTCTGCTCATGTCTGGGCTTCCAGTCCAGACCTGCCCCTCCTGAGGATGAAGGCCAGGCCATTGGGACTTCTCTGCTAAAGCAATTGCAGGACCATGAGGTGAGGTGGGGTGGGGTGAGGGCTGCCCTCCCTGCCCCTGTCTTCCCTGGGTGCTGCAGCAAGGGAAGCTGTCAGCACTGCTGTGCCCAAGCCTGCTCCTGCTCATGCTGCGTCCCCCCTGTGCCCAGGAGCTGGCAGCACTGCCCTGAGCAAGGCAGAGCCTCTGGCACGAAGCCCAGAACAAAGCTGCTGAGGAGCAGCTGAGAGAAATGGGGTTGTGGAGGCTGCAGAAAAGGAGGCCAAGGGGAGACCTTCTGGCTCTCTTCTACTACCTCAAAGGAGGCAGAGGCCAGGGTGGGACTGGTCTCTTGTCCCAAGGAACAGGTGGTAGGACAAGAGGAAATGCCCTCAGGTCACACCAGGAGATGTTCAGGTTGCAGAGCAGAAGCAGTTTCTGCCCCCTGCAGCGTTGCCAAGCGCTGGAACAGGCTGCCCAGGGCAGCAGTGGAGTCCCCAGCCCTGGAAGGGATCGAAGTAGCTTTGGCTCTCAGTGCCTTGGGTTCCTGTGCCCTTGGCCGTGCTGGGTTAGCGCTTGGGCTCCAGGTTCTCCAAGGCCTTTTCCAGCCCAGCTCTGTGGCTCTCTGCTGTTCCATCCCATCCCTGCCCTCTGTGCTCTGTCCCCAGGGTGACCGAGCGCAGACCTACCGGGAGCTGGAGAGCCTCTTGCAGGGCCAGGAGGGCTGCTTGCCGTGCGGTGTGGTGAGCCGCCTGATGGCAGAGGTGTCCAGGGACATGCCAGCAGACCAGGTCAGCCTGGCCTCTTCCCACCCCCTCCCCTGGGCTGCCATAGAGCTAGGGCACAGTCAGAGCAGCAGACATGTTGGCAGTTAGCCAGAGGAGGTGCCAAGGCAGCAGCTGTGGGCACTGCTCAGAGCAGGCAATCTGCAGAGGGGATGCAGAGAACTGTGCACAGAGGAGCACTCAGAGTTGCTCCTGCCCTAGCAGCATCTGGCTACAAGCTCAAGGTTGTGTCTCCTGCCTTGAGTATGAGCCATGGAACCCACAGGCTCCAGCAGAGAGGTGACCCAGGGGGGACCTGAGTCTGCAGCAGTTTGTTGCTGGCACCTTGGCAGAGAGGGCAAGGAGGCAGCAGCACAGAGCTGCACCGGGCAAAGCCTTCCTGGGCTCAGTGGGCAGCTACTGACCCAGCCCAGGGCACAAGAGGTGGCACAGACACAGCCCCAGCACAGCTGCCCTGAGGAGTCTGCTCAGGAGCTAGGCTCATGCAGCTCCAGGCACCCAAAGTGAGAGTGGGGGCCCGAAACAAGGGACGCTGGATCCTGGCAATGACACTTTGGACCCTTACAAATGACACTGCAGACCCTGAAAATCAGCCTCAGACCCTAACACTTAGTGCTTGGCCTATAAAAATGAGGCTTTGGTGCCCAAAGTGAGGCTTCGGAAGCCACTGGTGAGAGCTTGGAAAGAAAGAGAGAGGCTGATGGCCCTGAAAGTCCTGGGTTAGGAGCTGAACATGAGCCTGTGGGCCCTTAAAAAGGCTGTGGGTTGGACAGGAGGGCTTCAGACCCTGTAAGCTGAGGATTTTCACTGTAAACCTGAGGGCTGAGGCTCTAAAACACCTACTTGGGCCTTCAGAATCAGCCTTTGGGCCACCAAATGATGTTTTGAGCCCCTGCCTTGAGTCTTGGAGCCTTAAACCTCTCTGCCAGCACTGCCGAGTCAGAGGAGGTGGCAAGGGAGGAGCTGTGGGGTGTGGGCTGTGGCAGGGCCTCCTCCTTGTCTTGGGAGTGTTTCACCTGTGGCTTTTGCAGGGGCTGACAGATGATGTGCAGGCGGCTGCTGGCGACGTCCTGCTGGCCCTGGCCCGCTCCCACTTCCACTTGGTCATGGCCGAGCTCCAGAGCCAGCTGAAGGCCATGGGGCAGGTGCCCAAGGAACCTGTGCTGCTCAGCCTGGGCAGCATGGCCCGCAGCTACGGTACGGTGCTCTCGACCTCCCGGGGGGCACGGGGCCTGTGGCAACGGGGACAAGGGCCCCTGCCCCTCCCTGAATGCTCCCCGTTGAAGTGGGGGCCCGTGGTATCATCCCAGCCCCTCGCCCTGTGCCAGGGCCAGATGGCACCTGTGCCCTCCCGACGGAATCCCAGTTCCCAGAGAGCCAGACCTGCAGGATGTCTGCCTGCCGCTGGCCTCCCCATGGCCCCTGCCGTGTGTCTAGGTGCCCCTCTGGACCTCTCTCTCCCTGCCTTTCCTGCAGCCCCGCGGTGCCTGCCCTTCGTGGGGGTGACACTGCCCGCCCTGTGTGCCACCATCAGCCGGGTGGGCAATGGCCGGGTGCTGCGTGCCGCCTGCTCTGGTGAGTGTGGTGGGCAGGGGCTGGGCTGGCTTTGGATGCCTCCCTGGGTGGGATGGAGCTTGGCACTGGGTGTCGGCCCGCAGGGAGGGCAGCCCTTGGCCATCCCAACCTGCTCCGAGGGCGCAGAAGGAGCCGGGGAAGCCTGGCAGGGGTCTGGGGGCTGCACTGCCCAGGGCCAGTCCTGGGGCCCTTCCCACAGCTTCTGCTGCCCTCCTGGCATGCGGGGTTGGCTCTGGGCTGAGCCCTGCCATGCCTGGCACTGGCCTTAAAGCAGGCTTGGGCCAGGGCATGAGGAAAGGGCCTGGAGCTGCAGCAAGGCAGGTTTAGACTGGGTGTGAGGAGCAGTTTCTGCCCTAGAGCCGCGTTGAGGCCTGCAACAGGCTGCCCAAGGCAGCACTGGAGCCCTGTGCCTGGAGGCATTGCAGAGTCTGCAGAGCAGCGCTTAAGGCATGGGGCAGGGGTGGCCTTGGCCAACGCTTGCTGCTTGCACTCGGTGACCTTCGAGGTCTTGTGCAGCCGAGAGGGTCCTGTGGCTCTGCGCCCCTTCCTTGCTGCAGACTCTCACCTGCTCCCTGTCCCTTTCTCCTGGGCCAGTTCTGGAGCAGTGGTCCAAAGGGGTCCAGAGGTGCTTGCGCAGCCCAGAGCAAGGCTCCTTCCCCGGGGCCCAGGCAGCGCAGCTCTGTAAGGACATCTACCCTGCCTTCTGCTACACGGTGGCCAACTGGCTGGGTTGTGAGGAGGAGAAGGTGAGAAGTGCTGCTCTGCAGGCCTGGGGTTGCAGCGGGGATGTGCCCTTGGCGGGCCCGGCCGTGGGCAGTGGGGTGGCAGAAGAGGGGGCAGGGGAGGATCTGGGTGAGGAAACAGCCCAGGCCAGGAGCCTCCCGGCAGCGTGCCTGGGGCTGGGGCAGCCTGGAGGGAAACAGCCGAGTCCTGGGCCCTTTCTGCAGGGAGGGCTGGGGCCCAGGCTGGGCAGATGCCCTCTCCTCTGGGGTGAGCTCTGCAGGGCACAGGGAGGGGCAGGCTGGTGCCCACGGGCTGCTGAGCACCAGGCAGACCTGCAGGCTGCAGGCACAGCCTCTGCCTCCTTTCTCCAGGACAAGCTGGCTGTTGTCGGGGCCATGGCTGCCATGATGGGGCTCCTTCTGCAGCACAAGCAGCACCCGGAGCAAGCCTGGCAGCAGCTCCCCTGGCTCCTGCAGCAGTATCAGGAGGTCCAAGACACCTCCCGTGTCACCGAGGTGAGTTGTAGTACAGGGCCTGGCGTGGCTGCTGGGCTGGGCCTGTGCAGTGCCAGGAGGCACTGGGGAACTGTGGGGTGCCAGGAGGAGCTGGGAAGCTCTTGGACAAGGAACAAGGGGAGCAGAGGATGCCCGAGGCTGGCTGGTTGCCGCCTGTACTGGCTGCCAGCAGAGCTCTGAGCATGGGACATGCAGGAGGGAGAAGTGTCCCTGGGCATCGTCTCCTCAGAGGAGAAGCTTTGCCACCTCCCTGGGGCTGGGAAAGGCAACAAAGCTGGGGAAGGGTCTAGAGGCAAAGTTCTGTGAAGAGGGACAGAGGAAAGTGGAGTTGCTCAGCCTAGGGGCAAGGAGCCTTAGGGGAGACCTCACTCTGCAACTGCCCAAAAGGAAGGTGCAGCCAAGTGGGGATCCAGGTCTGCTCCCAAGCAGCAAGAGAGAGGACAAGAGCCTCAGGTTGTGCCCAGGGCTGAGTGTCTCAAGCACTGTGCAGGAGGCTTGGCACTTTGCCCTGGCAGCTGCTGTTGGGCTTTGCCCGGCTCCCAGCTCTGCTGCCTTGCTGCCTTCCTGAGTGCCTCTCGGTGGCTGTAGCCTCCTCTTCCTCCCCCGTTCTTTTGTAGAGCCTCAGCTACCTCCTGGAGATCCTGGAAGGACTTCAGATCCCAGTGCCAGAGGGCACAGTTCTTGCCATCTGCACCACCGTGCACTGCCAGGTAAGGGCAGCTCTCAGCCTGCCGCCGGCCTGGGTGCTGCAGCCTCAGCTGCCGTGAGGGGTCAGAGCTGCCCTGTCTGCAACGGGGACCTTGTGCCCACAGCTCTCTGATGTGTGCAAGGAGCCTGGCCCGGCCCATCGGGCACTGCTGTCCCGCTGCTTCCTGCTGCAGGGTAAGGAGAGCCCCCGGGAGAGGCCCCACTATGCCAGGGCCACCGTGTGCCAGCCCTGGGCGGGCAGAGGCAGCTGCCTGCTGCCGCACAACTCCATTTGCTCCCTGCAGCCTCAGTATGCCCCGAGGACACACTCATCTTCCTGCAGTGCCAGCTGAGCGCAGGCAGACAGGCTGCTCGGGCAGCAGCCTTGGGCCTGCTGGCAGCACTGGTCCACGCTGACAGTGAGTGGCACGGGGCGGGACACGGGGCAGGGCTCGGGGCTGCTGGGCCGGGAGCGGGGATGGGCTCAAGCTGGTGCCCTGAAGGCTGCAGCCCGAGGAGCTGCAAGGAGCAGGCTCCCCAGAGCCCAGCAGATGCCCACCACAGGGCTGCAGCTCTGCCGGGTAGCTGTCGGTGGCCTCAAGCAGGGGGAATGCTCCCAGCTCAGAACACGGCAGGCTGGCGGCTGCAGGAGCTGCTCTGTTTCTCCTGTCACCAGGTGGCCTTGCCTCTGCCAACAGAGTGGCTCTGCTTCTCCCCTGCCTCCTGTCAAGTCAGAGCCAGGCCCCACTTTTCCCTCCCACTGGATGCTCAGCAGCATCTTCTGCCAGGAGGGCTCTGCCTCAGCGCACAGCTCTCTCTATCTCTTCCAGCACCTGTGGTCAGAGAGAAGCTGCCCCAGATGACACAGGCTGTGCAGCCACTGAGCCATGACCCCAGCCCCCGGGTGAGCTGCTTTGGGAAGGGATGGTGCTACAGGGCAGCCAGGGAAACCCTTTGCCTCAGGGCAGAGCCTGGCAAGGCCCTAGCAGGAAGCAGCAGTTTGGGGTCTGACCCAAACCACCTTTCCCTTCCCCTGCTTCCTCCTGCTCCTCAGAGAGCTGCTGCTGCTGTCAGGGCAGGGCTGGGGGCCTGGGGCAGTGCTGGGTGCTGGAGCTGGCAGAGTGCAGCAGTCAGGTGGCTGTGCTCTGCAGGGAAAATGCACCTGCAGGCTGCTGCTCAAGGCCAGTTGTGAAGCCAGCAGCCAAATCTTCTGCCGTGGCCTCGTCACCTCTCTTCCAGCCAGAGAGGCTGTGCCCCGGCGAAGGCAGCTCCCCTCTGGGAGTGGAGCAGGAGGTGGTAACCACCCTGTGCCTGGCAGGTGCGGAGGGCAGTGCTGGAGTTCATCAGGGAGCTGCTCAGCTGTGGCTCCCAGAGCTGCTGGCCGTGGGATGTGCTGGGGCACATCTTCAACGAGTTCCAGCAGGCGTCGAGCAGCCTGGTGAGGGCAGAGCTGGGCAGGAGCAGCAGCGGCTGGCAGCGCTGCTGGGCCGCACTGGGAGCTGCTGGGGCTGTGCCCCAGCCTTGCTGGTTGGCAGCTGAGGAACAGGGCCTTTGCCAACTCCCTCTGACAGGTGCCAGGATGCATTTTGCCCTGGAAGGAGGAAGACACTGGAGCTCTCCGAGCCCTGTGCATCGACATCCTGAGCTCGCTGGATGTCTCTCTGAGAGGGATGCCCAAAGTAAGTTGCCCTCTGCCCTGCTCCTGTGGCCACCTGTTAGCTTCAGGGCATTTTTCCTTGCCTTTCCCCATGCCCTGAGCCCCTTCCCTCATGAGGCTGAGGGGCAGTAGAACCTCCTTTGTGTCTGGGAGCCGCGTGGCGATGCCCATGTGGGAGGTTGCCTGGTTCTTCTCTGCAGCTCCTGTGGCCCAGGCTGCTGCACTACGTGCTGCAGGCCCAGTACAGTGACTTGCTGGTGCCACTGTGCCGCTGCCTGCAAGCCCTACTCGAGAGACTGGAGAGAGGAAGTGAGGAAGAGGAGGAGCCTGCCACCATGGACTCCCAGGAGGAAGGTAGGAGCCCCAGTGAATGCTGCTGGAGGTGGGCAGAGTGTCCCTTCAGCCTGGAGAAAAGAAGGCTCCAGGGAGCCCTTCCAGCACTTCAAGGGGAGCTACAGGAAAGGTGTGGAGGGAGCTTTTATCAGGGAGCGTGGGACAGGACAAGGGGTAAGGGTCTGCAACTGGAGGACAGGAGATGGGGACTAGATGTAAGGGAGCAATTCTCCAGTGTGAGGCTGCTGAGACACTGGCACTGGCTGCCCTTAGAAGTTATGGAGGCCTTCTCCCCGGAGGTGTTGAAGGCCTGGCTGGCTGGGGCTTGGAGCAGCCTGGGTCTAGTGGGAAGTGCCCCTGCCTGTGGCGGGAGAGTTGGAGCTTGCTGCTCTTGAAGGTCTCTCCCAGCGCAAACCCTTCTGCACTTGCAAGCTTCCACAATCCTTTCTGGCTCCCCACAGCCCAGCTGCCGGCTCCCCAGACCCTGCTGGCTCGACTGCTGGTGAGTAGGTGGGCTCTGAGG
Organism: Semnornis frantzii; assembly: GCA_013399775.1. Taxonomy (NCBI): domain Eukaryota; kingdom Metazoa; phylum Chordata; class Aves; order Piciformes; family Ramphastidae; genus Semnornis; species Semnornis frantzii. Next base: position 9,377 of record VWYK01000047.1, on the reverse strand, counting down.
AAGGGGCTTTGCTGGCCGGGGGTGCCGGGAGAGCCCGGGGCGGTGGTGCCAGTGCTGGCAGCCCCCAGGAGGAGGCAGCAGGCCCGCGCCTGACACGGCCTGGCAGGGATCCTCGTTCGGGGCCGTCAGCAGCCCGGGGAAGCCTCCAACTGCCCCTTGCTGCTGGCCGAGCGGCGCCGGCTCCCGAGCTGCCTGCCAGCACAGCCTGTGCCTGAGGACCCTTCTCTCCTCCCCTCGGCCAGGTGGTGGTGGCAGATCCTCAGCGGAACAGGGAACGCACAGTCGCTGCCTTGCAGCTGCTGCAGGCTCTGCGGGGCAGGATCCACAGAGCCCTGGGGGCAGTGTGGGTGACCCAGATCCCCCTCCTGCTGCAGCACCTGGCAGGTAAAGTGTGGGTGGGGAAGGAGAGGCTGGAGGGCAGGGAGGGGCAGCAGGCAAATACAGCTTCCCAGCCTGAGGGAGAGGGATTGTGCCTGGCAGGGAGCCAGTGCTGAGGCTTGGGGCAGCTGTCCCCTGGCATGGGTTCAACCCAGAGTGCTGATAATGCCCCCGAGGAGGGCAGGTGTGGGAGAAGAGACAGGACTGGTGCTCCTAGAGAGGGTGCAGCTCCCGGTTTTGAAGGACCAAGTACTCGGACCAGGTTTGTAGCAGCAATCCTTGGCAGTAGCCTGGGAGAGGGGCTGCAAATGGGCAAGCTGGCCACGGAGGAGAAGTTGTGTGCTGCTGGAGTGTGCTGGCACACGGTGGCTGGAGCTGTTCTGGGTGCTGCAGGCAAGTGGCAGGGACCAGGCACAGCCTGTGCATCCCTCCCCAGCCTGAATCAATGCCTCTGACAAAGGCTCCTGGGATCCTTCTGTATCTTAGGCCTCACAAGGGCTCAGGCCTAGGTGCTCATAGGGCCTGGGACCTTTGGCAGGTCTGACCACAGGGACCACTGGGCTCATTTTTGGTGGCAGCTTCCAGAGCAGCAAAGAGCTTTTGCTTTGTCTTGCTTTGCAGGCAACCCCAAGACATCCCTGGGCTCTGCGGCGCAGTGGGAGCAGCATGTGCTGAAGGTACAGCAGCCGTGGGGAAGAAGAGGGAGCAGGCAAAGGGGTGGGGGGCAGCCTGGGGCTGCCTGTGTAGGCACCAAGAGCCTGCTGCTGCTGGCAGCTCTGCCTCAGCAGTGTCCTGACACAGGTGGGTGTGGAAAGGGCTCTGGCCAAGGCCAGGGGAACCACAACTTCCTCTGCTGTTCAACCCAGTTCCTGCGAGAGTCACTGGAGCACATCGACGACAAGGCCTGGACCGTGAACCTGGGCCAGGAACTGAGCCAGCAACTGGGCAGCTCTGCCCCAGGATCCTGGCAGAAGGTTTGTCTCCTGCCCCATGCCAGGGCTGGGGCTGGCACTGCTGCGGCAGGGGGAGGTTGGGTCCGTGTGGGGCCGGCTTGCTCCCAAGACTGCATCTCAAGCTTGGGCTCTTCTCTTCCAGCTTTTCCTCTACAAGGCTCTTGGGACAACACTGGCAGCTTCTTGGGACCTCAGACATGTCCGAGGGCAGGTGCTGAGCTTCCTCCAAGAGGCAGGCCCTGCGGAGCTGCCTGAGATCCAGGTGAGGAGATGCTCATGTCCCAAACAGAATTCTGCTTGCTGCAGAGGACAGGGAGGCTGCTCCACATCTCCTTCCTTTCCCTGTTGCTGCCATTCCCCCCTTGCTTCCCCCACTTGGCACCGAGTGCCTGGGCTGGAGGCCACTGCCTGTTTCCCTGTGGTTGCAGGGAATAGTTTCTATTTTGTCCCACGCTGCTGAGAGCCACTTCCACCTGGTCCTGGACACGGTGAGGATGTTCTCCAGTGTTTTCATCAGGACCCAGCTCTGTCAGACTGCCACAGGCTGGACGGTAAAGGATCAGGGTTTGGCTTTCCTTGCTTGGCCTCCTTTCCACTTGTCCATCTGCAGCTCTGCAGCAGTCAAACTGTGGCAGCTGCCATCAGATGAGCCCTGCTGGAATTGCTCCTTGGGAACTGTGTTTCAGGGGGCACAGCTGGCATTGGCAGCCCTTAGTCACAGAAGTCTGGAGTCGTTAAAGCATGTGGAGCTGGCCCCCAGGGACATGGTTTGGTGGTGACCCTGCAGTGCTGGGTCGAGGGTTGGACTAGGGCAGCCTGGAGGTGTCTTCCAAGCAGATAGATTCTGGGGTTCCGTGAGAAGTTCTTTCAGATCACCAAGTCCAACTGGCAGCCCAAGCCTTGCACGGCCACCAAGCCCTGTCACAGAGTGCCACGTCTGCACCTCTGTTAAGCACTTCCAGGGCTGGCAAGTCCAGCACTTCCCTGGGCATCCTGAGGTGTCTTTGGGAAGGAGGGGGTTTGACTCCTCGTGGATCTGAGCTGCCTGGCTGGGGCAGCTGCAGGGGTTGCCTGCTGGGAGCCATGCTGTGTCTCTGAGCAGGAGCACAAGAGGCTGTGTCAGAGAGAGCTCTGCACAGGACGGTTCCAGGCAGCTCCCCAAGCCCTCCAAGCAGTGCTCAAAGTAGCAGCAGCAGTGTGCTGGCTGCCGCTTCCTCCCCATCGCCTGCGAGAACCCATGCGTGGGGCGGGAACAGCTCCCAGCTCCAGCAGAGGCTTGGGTAGCTGCTGGCAGGTGTTTGGCTGAAGCAGCAGCTGGTCAGGAGCCTGAGGAGCTCCCGGGGCTGAGGCCTGGCCACATTTCTGTGGGCACAGGTCCAGCAGCAGCAACTGGAGAGAACCCAGGCCACCTGCGCCGCTCTGATACACATCTACGGCGGCATCGCCCTGCGAGCCCCTAGGGAGCAGCTGCTCAGCCGCCTGGACAGAGACATCGTGGGCAGCATCCTGCACCTTTACAGAGCTCAACAGAAGGTAGGAGCCCAGGGTGGGCAGGGGCAGGGGTACCCAGATGCCCCAGTTCCAACCACCTGGGGCCTCTTTCTAAAGGCACCTGAGGGAAGTGTTGGTCCTCAGTGTCCACACCCAACCCTGGCATGGGTGCCCCCTGCCCATGCTCTCATTAGACCCCTCAGCCCGGCAAGGACTTTAATGAGTGCTTTACTCTTTTTGGCCTCAGAACATACTGCTCAAGCTTGCCCTGGTGGAGAGCATCCACAGCATCATGCAGGTTGTGGGCAACTGCAGCAACTTTGAGCTTTCCTCAAGGCAGGAGGTGCTGAGCACCTTGCTGGTGAGTGCCACAGGCAGGGCAGTCAGACGGAGGAGTTTGAGCAGTGCCGTGAGGCTTTCCGCAGCAGCTCCTGAGCTGCCTCCCAGAGGCAGGATGGTCTCAGCCTGATGCAGCAGCTCCTGGAGCTGTGTTTCAGAGCTGGGCAGGGGGCTCTTGTGTGCTGTGCTGGCTGGCTGCAGAGCAGGGTCCCTCCTGCAGTGCCTTTGGGGATCTGTGGGGGTGAGGTGGCAGTGCCTGTCAGCAGAGCTTGGGAGGGCCGGGAGGTGGCAGAGCTGTGCCGTGCCCCTGCCTGCTGCCAGCACTGCACTTGTGCCTCTGGATTTCCAGGACTGGATGGAGGAGGAGCCCTGCGACTGCCTGACGTATGAACTACTTCGGGTGCTGAAGGAGCTGAGGTGAGGGCTCGGGGGACTCGCAGTGGCCCCAGGCCAGCTGGCTGGGACAGCCCCTGTGACCTCAAGCACGGGACCAGGAGGTGCTGGGGCTGTGGAATGTGAGGGTGTTCCCCATTTTGGCTGTCTCCCAAAGGAAGAGAGCCTCTTGCCCTGGGGGTGGGTGTTTCCCCACTGCCTAGGGGGAGGCAGGGGCTGTGGGAGCTGTAGGCCAGCCTTGTTGGCAGGGGCTGCGCTGTTGAACTTGGGGCCCTAGATGAGGAGGAATCCAGCTGTGGTCTGAGCCACTGGACAAGGCTGGTAAAGGCCCTTTCTGTTTTCCCTTCTTCTTCACTTTATGCAGCAAGCTGAGGCCATCTCTGAGCAGGGAGGAAGCTCACAGGCTGCTGGCAGTGTGCTGCCAGATTGTGGTGCCCTCTTCTTCCCAGGAGCGGGTGACAAGGGGAAGGCAGGCAGCGAGGGCAGTTGAGAACATGCAGGTACCCACGGGCAGTGCCTGCCCACCTCTGGCTCAGGATCCCAACTTAGTGTGTCCTGGCAGCCCCTGTGGTGCAGGACCTCAGCCTCTCCGCTCCTGGTTTTAGGTCCTGCACTGGTGGTTACTGCAGGATCTGGGCCATCTGATGGAAACCCTCCTGGAGGCAGAGGGCAACTCTGCCATCCTGGAAGACATGCTCGACGTGAGTAGGCATGGGGCAAGAGGCTGACTGCAGCAGGCACAGAGAGTCAAGGCCTCAGTGGGTGGCAGGAGGTGGGGACAAGGCACAGAGGGGCTTTGGCTCCTGGCCGTGTCTGCAGGTCTGGCCAGAGCCAGGGGCTGAGATGGGGCATGGCAGTGCCTGGCCGAGGCAGCCTCAGGACAGGCAGAGCAAGTGAGTCCTGCTGGAGGGGAAGCCGAGAGCCAGACCTTAGCTGGGCCAGAGCAGCCTGGGGAAGGCCAGGGCAGGGAGATGCCAGCAGGGGAGCAGCACCTGGCCCCAGGCAGAGGTGGCTGAGGGAGCGAGGAGGAGGAGGCTCCGGTGCCAGTGCTCAGTGGGGCTGGGAGCTGTGGCAGGCAGAAGCTGGAGATGGAGGGCGAGGCATCTTGGGGAGGGAAAGATGCCTATTGTGAGAGAGATGCCCCTGCCCCAGGTGCTGCGGGGCTGGCTCAGCTCACCCCAGGAACAGGAGAGGAAAGGAGCTCTGTGGCTTTGCACCCAGGTGCTGGGGGCTTGCAAGAGTCGGCCAGAGCTTGTGGTGAGTGGGGACCCTCTGTGTGCCCTGGTGCCCCTTGGCACCAGTCATGGCCCCGGCAGGAGCCCTGACTGGCTGGGTGCTGGGATTTGGGGCTCCGGGGCAGCCCCTCCATCCCCACTCTGCCCGACTGCTGCTCAGGGAGCAGGAGGAGTGGCAGTGGCGAGTGGGTGCTGGGGCTGCCTGCCAACCTTGTCCTGCTGCTCCCCCTTGCAGAGAGAAGGTCCTGGCAAGCAGCTTGGCTCCTTGGTGGGACTGCTGGGGGTCCTGAGCAGCGACCACCTGGCCATCTGCCGCCAGATGGCCTGGTTCTGCCTCTGCTCCCTTCTCCAAATACAAGGTGAGCAGAGCAGGAGCCTCCCAGTCTTACTCAGCCTGATCCTCCTTTCCTGGCCTGGCAGCAGTGGGGGCCCTTTCGTCCAGGCCCTGTCCCAAGAGGGCAGTGGGAGGCAGGCTACTGAGCTGATTTCATGCCCCCACCCTGTCAGCCCTGTGCCTCCTCAGCCATCTCAAGAAGGATCCCTGGCAGCTGGGCACAGAGTCCCAGCTACCCAGGGCATGTGTGGGGTTGGGTGGTCAGGGCCATGCACCACTGCTGGCTGAGAGCAGGAGGTTGTCACTGGTGCTGGGGACTGTCCCCCCTCCAACATGTCTGTCCCACTCCATGTTCCGGGAGAGGCAGAGGGTGGGCAGGACACTTGCATGAGGTCTGTGGTGTTCCAGAGGGTGCCCTTCCTCTTGCTGCCTGAGCACAGGAGAGAAAACCAATTTGCTGCCCAGAACAAACTGTGCAGGGAGGAGGGACCTGAGCTGCAGGCTCATCCTGTGCTGCAAAGGCTTCCTTCTTGGGCAGCAGGAGCCCCTGTGCTGCCTGTGCTGAGGGAGTCCCAGAGAGGTTTGCTGCCTCCAAGAGATGCTGCTGGCCTGTGTGGCGAGAGGGAAGGCAGCTGCTGGGGGCAGGGGCTGCTGGAAACCTGATGCCCCAGTACAAGGTGGCAGCAGACAGAGGGCTCTGCCCAGCTCAGGCTTTCTCAACCTTTCATTGGGCTCAGCTTATCCTGCTGTGGACAGCTCAGGAACCTGGGTGCCTCTGTGGCCTCCAGTGCCACCGCTTGGGTTCTCCCTCCTGACGGTCTGGGCCCAGGGGTTGGGTTTCTGTAGACCTGACTCTTCTTCTCCCCTGCTGCCTCCTCCAGCGAAGTCCACGCAGGAGATGCCTCAGGCTGAGGAGATCCAGGGCCTGTGCCAGGCGCTCAACAGCCCAGACCCCAGGGCTGCAGTGCGGGCCTGTGACACCATAGCAAAGGTAACTGGCACCAAAACAGTGGCATGGGGGCCCAGCTCCTGCACTCTCCACAGCCCCCTGCTCCCCTGCAGAGCCTCAGCTGTCTACAGAGCCAGCAGCCCTGCACAGCTCTTGTCAGCAAGCAGCAGGAGGCTTTGAGCCCAGCCTGTCCTCCAGGCAGGCAGGAGCAGATGCTGGCTGTGTGCAGTGCTCTGCTCAGAAGGCAGCTTTGGTGTCTGAGCAAACACCTCGGGGAAGACACTTCCACGTGGGGTTGACTGAGTCAGGTGCAGAGAGCTCTGTCTGCACCACAGCAGGGTCAAGTGATGCCCCCGTGGCTGCCCTGCTCACAGTCCTCTCAGGGCTCCTCTCCTCTGCCAAGTGCTGGAGCAGAGCTGTGACTCTCTCCTGGCCCTGCCTCCTCTGCAGGCTCTTTGCAGACGCATCCCTCCGGCACAGGCCACAGACTTTCTGAGGAGCATCCTGGAGAGCTTGCTGCAGGGCAGAGCCAGTGGTGGCCATGCCCCGTGGCAGTGGGTGTTCACCTGGCTGCTGGAGTGCGGAGAGGAAACAGGCCGGGAGGTAAGGGAGCTCTGGTTGGCACTGGGCCGTACCTGCTTTCCTGCTGCCTGCTGCAGCAGGCCCTGTGCAGCTGGCATGGCCTCAAGGAACAGCCCAGCCCAGAGTCCTGCATTAGCACCTGCTGCTGGCCTCTGCTCCAGCTGGGGACAAGGACACTTCTTGTCCAAAGTCTCCTGTTGGCCCAGGTCCTGCCCACGCTCAGCTGCAGACTGAGCCGGGCTCAGGCAAGGTGGGAGAGCCGAGGTCTGGAGCTGGACCCAGACTCGGTGCCAAGGGGGCAGGCACTGCTCGTGTGCTTCTGAGCCCTGCAGGAGGTCTGGAGGCTGCCCCCAGCTCTTCTCTCTGCTCTCCTTCCATTCAGGTGCCGGCAATCTTGAGCACCCTTCAGGCCTACCTGCAGCACAGTGCCCTCAGGCCCTTCGTGCTCTTCGCAGTCTTTCATCTCGCCCAATCTCACCGGGAGCCTCTGCTCAGCGTCCTCCTCCAGAGAGGGCTGCCCATGGACAGGTCTGTGCCCTACCCACTGCCCAGCGCAGTCACACACAGAGCTTGCAGCCTGCTTTCCCTGGGCGCTGTGCAGCAGCAGGGCTTTGCCTTCTGCCTGCAGTCCGCAGTGTGCCCAGGCTGCCTGCTCCTGCCTATGCCCTCGGCAGGGGGCTGTAAGTGCCACTGCAGATGAGGGCACTGTGGGGCTCTGAGGGGCAACAAGGGGGTGATGGCTTCAAACTGCAAGAGGGAAGATTGAGGTTAGGTGGAAGGGAGCAATCCTCACTACCAGGCTGCTGGGGCACTGGGCTGGGTTGCCCTGAGAAGCTGTGCATGGCCATGCCTGAAACTGTTCAAGGCCCATTTGGATGGGACTTGGAGCAGCCTGGTCAGGTGGAAGGTGTCCCTGCCCATGGCAAGGGGGTGCAATGAGATGATCTTTAGGGTCCTTTGCAAACCAAACCATCTTCTGATTCTGTGAGATGGGCTCAGGGCTGAAGGTCTCTTCCCTTGCAGGGACACAGTGGAGCTGTGGAGGAGCCTGGGGAGAAGCATCCTCGGGGTTCCCATCCTGAGCTGCTTGGCAGAGAAACTCAACCAAACGGCAGAGAAGCAGCTGAGGCCCAGCCCCTCTGCGTGCCAGCAGCAACAGCAGCAGCCTCTTCTGGAGCTTCTGACGGTACCTGCCAGGGCAGACAGGCTTCTGCAGCTGCTTCTCTCTCCTGCTGCACTGCCAGGGGCTCGGTGCCCTCTGCGGGTGCCCCTGGAGACCCCTAGGGCACAGGGCTGGGATAGCCTTAAGGGGCATGGGGCACTGGGGCAGTTCTGTGCCGCTGAACCACAAGGCTGTGGCTGAAGTGACCAAAACCAGAGAGTGACCCTGCCCAGGCAGGCTGGTGGCAAAGGGCTGTGCCTGAACAGGGGTTCTTGGTGCTGTGCCCCTGCAGATCAGCCGTGCCATCTGCGAGGTGCTCTTTGTCATGAGGAACATGGAGGAGCTCAGGCAGCTGTTCCCCCTCCTCCTTCCCAGCCTTCTGCAGTGTGCCCGTGAGACGCTGGGCATGGAGAGGGAGCTTTGCCCGGGGGACTGCTGGACACAGCTGGGCCTTGAGGAGGAGCCCTGCAGGCAAGTGGCACAGAGGTGATCAGGAGGCTGGAGCTGCCTCTCCTAGGGGAACCACTCCCTTGGGCTGGGCTTGTTCAACCTGGAGAAGAGAAGGCTCCAGGGAGACCTTAGAGCAGCCCTTCAGTACTGAAGTTGGGCTTAAAAAACAGCTGGGGGAAGGAGCTTTGGCCAGGATCTGTAGTACCAAACCCAGTGGTGATGGCTTTAAACTAACAGAGGGAGATTTGGATTGGGCACAAAGAAGAAATTATTCACTGTGAGGGTGCTGAGGCCCTGGAGCAGGCTGCCACTGGAGCAGTGGTGGATGTCCCCTACCTGGCAGTGCTAAAGAACAGGTTGGAGAGGGCTTAGAGGCATCGGCTGAGGGGGGTTCAGCTCTGCTAAAGTTGAACCTGCCCCTGACCTGCTGTGGCTCAAGAGTGCTTTGTGTTAGTATCTTGGTTCTCTTTGGCTGGGGCTGGATTTGTCTCTGTGTCTTTTGCCAGGGTTTTCCTCATGGCTCTGGAGATGCTGCTGGGCAAGTGCATGGAGCAGGAATGGATGCAGCTGCTCATGGACAGGGCAGTCTGGGCTTGCCTGGCAGACCCCCTGGCTCATGCTGAGGGTGTGCAGCTGCTGAGCAGGTCAGAGCCCCAGGGATGCCTCTGGTCAGCTGGCACTGACTGGGGCAGTGGCTGCTGGCACCCTTCTGGCTGCCTGAGAGGCCTCCTGAGCTGCAGAAGAGGCTCTACATGGGCAAAAGGGAGGTTTGGAGACCAGGCTCCCTGGCTAACTGTGCCCCCTTTCTTGTGTCCCCTGTGCAGTGTCCTGCTGCAGGCTGGGCTCCCCTCCTGTCTCCCTGTGCCAGGAGAGAGAAGTGCCACCCGGAACCAACTGTGACTTGGACACCAGAGAGAGCAGGCATGGCTTGTGAAAGAGGAGCTTGGACCCCATAAACAAGGGACTGCACCCCCAGACTGGCAATTCTCACCCACCAAATGAGGCTCCTGGTCCTGAAACTGAGGCTGTGGAGCCTGTGAGGGCTTGGTCCTGCAAATGAGCTCTTGGGGATCTCAAAGGAGCTTGTGTGCCTCAGATGTAGGTGATTCAA